>BGPR01015464.1:0-15176 GCA_013235015.1 Araneus ventricosus
CTGTGCTGGTTCGAGTTACGTATTTACTGTTATCTTTTTTTCAGCGCGTCTCTCAGCGCGCTGGTTACTGCCACCATCAGCAGAAATTAAAAAAAAGCGAACTACATTAGCATGATGTCGTAGCATGGCCAATCAATTTCTCGCCCAATTAAGACCGGCTTCTTTTTTGGCAATCGATGATAGCCATTACTCACGTGTTGCCGGAATCGATTCCGATACCTGATTTTATCGATTAGCATTCAAGTATCGTAATCTGTCTTCATAAACTAGCTACTGTTGAAACTGATATGAAATTTCTTTCCAGAAATATTGAACAAACGATTGTTTGAATAACAAATGATAGGTGAGAGATAAGATAAACAGAATCGTTATACTTCAGTGGATTCTAACCAAGAAATTCTGCCCTTGACGTCTGGTATCCGTTGTTGTCTAATGAAATATTTTTCACTCTATTTTGAGGGTGAGTTGTTATTTTGGTGCAGCGAGGTGTCGATAAAGCAATCGAGAACCTTAAATTTCCAACTTAGTTTCGTTTTCAACATTACGATTTCGATAAAATTCAGCAATTTCGATTTGACGAATTTTCACCTACGATGCATTTACTTATGACTGGTAACGTCAATGATTGTGAGATGTATTTGTTTTATTCTAACATTGAACCATGATATTTCTGTATCAGTTTTCTTCTTTATAAATTAATTCTTTATAGAAACATTTGCATTCCAAGCATTTGTCAAAACGCAGTGTCCAAAATTGGACATTTAAATTTCTGATACGCAATTAACCTATAAGTCTTGGCGTTCAGCATTAATCGTTATTCTCAATTTTGACGGCTGTTACATCTCAGAGTGGTCTAATGGTGTCGGGAAAGGAAAAAAAGATGACGCTTTTTGTGCTAAAGTTAAACGTATAGTTCACAACCGAATAACACCAGAGGATTTCATTTCGTGTAACAGAAAGATGCATTGGTGCAAAAGACTTTTTTTAGAATTTGAGTTAGGTTTTATCCCAGTCGAGAATGCAAATTTGATAAAATCACGAAAAAATTTTGATGACATCCACAACTTGTCGATATACGCGCACACCAGACTAGGCAATTCATTCATCTGATGCGCGAAATATTACCTCAAAGGAATTGTTGAATTACATAGGAATTCAAAACTGCTAAGTTAAACATAGCTCCTCAGCAAAGATACTTAGAGAGTTGTTTCTGTTTCAGTTAACGCAGACAAAGTGGGCAATTGAAGGTGCAGAAATAAGTTTAGAATTTGTAATTAAGGTTTAATTACAGGTCAGGTTGAAAGTTAGTGAGAAATGACGAAGAAGTGTACATAGTCTATCTATGTCCATATAGTCACACTGAACTAATAGACACTACCAGACTGTAGAGTTAATAGAGCTACTTTAGTCACAGAAGGGTACAGTTGAGAGAAAGGTAAAAGAAAGTTTTGGCGTTCATTTAAATATTTTTTATTCTCGATTTTATCTTTATCCATGAACTTGTAAGTAATTTCATTCTAAATTCATGGAATTTAGTAAACTTAAATGAATTAGTTATTTTCAAACCGTTAATCTTAAAATCTCCAATGTGTAAATTGAATAATTGTAATTTTTGTTTTTAAGTATTTATTTTATTCATCTTCTTTCAATGAGGAGGTTAAAGATGGGTTTTAATTATGCTACTTTGATTTCAAATAAAATTGAGTTTTTTTGCAGATAGAACTGTAAATTTTTTTGCAGTTGAAGTGGAAGAAATTTAATGGATGAAATATTGGGTTGGCCAAGATATTCTAGCCCTAGTCAGAAAATTCTTCTTAAAAATTATCCAAAATAGTTAATTTTCGAATTTTCTTATCAGATGAGACATTTCTCCATTAATCTGAGGTGCGTATTTTTATTCTGTGCTATTTTGAAGAAATAGTATTTGCCTATTTATTAGTTAAATATGAATTTGTAACTCTAATCCAAGGCGACTTTTTCTTCTAACTTCTTCAAAACCGGGAGCTTTGGGAAGCGGCATGAATTGAGCTCTACAAACATGGGTGGTCATTGCCCATCATCCCACACCCTTCAGTAGCATACACTTAGACACTTTGAAATGGGGCTGTAGGTTGTAAGGATAATTGGAACCCCTACCGCTTATCTCTCATGATCTCAAACCTCTCCTCTTAAAGAAGCCAACTTCCTCAGACAGCCTTCGTCAGTTGTTAAGGAAAATTTTTTAGACCGCCTCACTAGGGGTGAAGATAAATATGATTTTCTGTTAATAAGGTAGTTTTTTGAAGATATATTGTAGAGATGAGAAGGATATGTTGTATTGGATAGTATTGAAGATATTGTATTGAAGACATGTGTAGAAGGATGAAGGAGATATATTGTATTGTGAAGACATAATGTAGAAGGATAGAAGGATATATTGGTGGAGAGTATTGAAGATATTGTGAAAGCGTATATTGTAGAAAAGGATAGAAGGATATATTGTATTTAGGAGAAGTATTGAAGAGTGTGAAGACATAATGTAGAAGGATGAAGGATATAAACCTTGGGAGGAAGTCTTAAAGAATGTTGTGAAGACATATTTTAGAAGGATGAAGGATATATTTGTATTGGAGGAAATGTAAGAAGGAAGATTATGTGAAAACATATAATGTAGAAGGATGAAAGGATATATTGTATTGGAGAAGTATTAAAGATATTGTGTGAAGACATATTTTAGAAGAGATGAAGGATACTCATTAGCTATTGGAGGAAAGTATTGAAGAAGATTGTAGTGAAAGAACATATTTTTTAGAAAGGATAGAAGAATATGTTGTATTGGAGGAAGTATTGAAGATATTGTATAAGAGGAATTGTATTGAAGACATATATTTGAAGGATGAAGGATATATTGTATTGGAGAAGGAAGTATTGAAGAGATTGTGTGAAGACATATTGTAGAAGGATATATTGTATTGGAGGAAGTATTGAAGATGTGCTGAAGACATTGGAGAAGTTAAAAGAATTTCCTCTTATATTCTCTCTCATTTGCATTTGCAGCGCCATCTTGTAAGTCTTTGATAAATTACTTTAGCTCAGAGTTGTAAGTAAACAAAACTTACACTGGAATTTCATCTTTCTGTTTAAGGGAGATGTCTTTAATATTTTATACAGCGACGTGTTGATAAGGCAACTATTGAACCCTTTCGAGACTGACGGACATCCAGAGCATATTCAAATCAAAGGGAATTTTTTAAGTCAGGAAAGAGGTTTAATTTTCAAGCTTAGTTTCTGCTTCCAGTAACCTGACTGCTGCAAGTAGTTTAAAGCTCAGTTTAGTTTATTTCCAATTCGACAATTTTGGCCGAATTCAAGCGGCCAAAATAGCCAAGTTGTATGTTTGGTTGCGAGTCAGTGCGTGGTGCTTGGCGCGTCACGGGTTGTCAGTCGTGAGGGCCGCGACCAGCGCGTGAACCGTTTTGGTTGTGGTTCGAATAGCTAAAGTGAGCGTTGCAGGTTAATGGTTTCAGGTCAGGGTTTGTTTTAAAGAAATGGTAAGAATCTGGTTCAGGCGTCGGCGTCTTATGAATTGAGTGTAGATATTGTTATCGCTTGTTTGGCGTGATTTCCGGAACTTCCTGCATGTTTCGGCGCCGTCGATGGTAGCGGTCCGTATAGCGTTGCCGTTTTGAGTCTTGTTGTTCTTTGTCTGTTTGTCACTATACTTGGTGCTTACGACCTTTTCTTTGCATCCATTAAGCTCAGCCCGGTTCTGCAGGCGGGGCATGAGGCGAGTTCTGTCTTTTTTTGCATGAGTTCAGTTTAAGTATTCCGGTAAAAGTTTGAGGTTTCAGCAGGTGCAACTGTCTAGCAGGTTAATAAAATCATTTGATAATTCAAAATGTCAAATGATATTTAAAATATAAACAATTCCTTTAAGTACATTGGTGATAGGTACATAACTGAGCAAAAGAAATAGGTTAAAATCAATACTTCTTTCTCATACACCTCAACTCACAATTTTAAAAATATAAAAAATTGTACAAACAGCTTTTGAAATTGGCTCAGCATTCACAACTAGATGACAGTAAAGGATGAAAAAATAAATGCCTGTTATCAAAACTTAAATCTCATACTTTGAAATATAAAATTCAAATACAAATTGCATTAATTGACAAAATATAGACGTTATGACACAAACTGCAGTAGAAATTAACTTCATAACTTCGTGACGAATCGATTTTGCAAAGTAGCATACATCTTTCTAAACACTTAAAAAATACAATTTAAAACATAAACGATCAAGGGTGGTCTCCCCTAAACTTTCTCGTATGCTTGCAAAAGTTGTCATTTCCTTTCCCCCCCTTCCGCACGAAAAAAATTGCGGTAACTACTCTAACCCAGAGAATACCACGACCTTCAAACGCGTCGCAAAGGAAAATATCAGTACTAGCGCGATTTCGAGAGCATAAATAGCGCCAATACGCAATTTCAATATTAGATCAAAATCTAATAAACAATTTCAACACGTCTTTTTTTAACCGATTGAAATGAAATTGGGCTACAGATCTACCATTAGGGTTAGAAGATAACATATAATCTCATTTATCTAGTAGTTATTATTTACCAGTTACAATTGGTAAAATTTAACAAAAATTCAGAATAAAATATTAATAATAATTAATTAGAAATTAATTGAAACGCTTTTACATCATACAGAAAATGTATAATCTACAGGAAATTTAGACATTTAGAACCTACAAGGCGTGGCAAAATTCCCTGAAGAGACTGTAATTCTGGTTCTTTTTCCTTTGATTACTCTTTCTTCCTTTCTAATTATTTTTCTTGTATGTGTTTTTGTCGCGAAATTTCTGTTGTTTTAATACTGAGAGTTTTTCTTGATTAATTTTAGGAAAGAAATTTTGAGTAATTAATCACTTGATGCTGCTGCGATTTGAGCGCATAAAGGTGTATTGTTATCATTATTATTGTTCTTTTTCTGTTTCTTTATATATTTTCTTAACTGAATTTTTATTTTTTATTATTGGTTGAATTTGGGAGTTATGGCGTTCTGGAAGTATGCGAGAATATACAGACAGACAGTCAACCTTTGACGGATTTGGCCCAAAATTTATGCAAACTTGTTTCCGGATGATAAAACTGGTAACAAATTTTATCTATATACATAAAATTTTGAGGACCTAGTGTTTACATAGTTCTAAAGACAAGTAAACAACAGAAAAGCTTCCATAGACAGATTTCAGACAAAATTCGAGAGAATCTACAAATTATGTTATGAACATCTTATACCAAATTCATCCTGTATTTATCGTTTTCAAAGAGGTGTCGTATTCTGGAGACGCACAGACAGACATAATTCCAAAATTGAGTTTTTTTCGGACACAGGGATGTGTCTGACACACGGGAGACAAGTAAATCTTGAGTTCGAATATTTTGGCGATTATAACTCTTTTCTCTAGATAGAAATTCAGATTTAAAATAATTAGATACAAATTGCAGTGAAATTCTAAAAGCATAAACAAATTTTTGATACAATCTGCGGTGAGAAAATTGACAAAATTCGTAACTAGATGACAAAGAAAAGCAGATTTACAGAATAATGTACGTCTTTCTCAACACTTAAAATCTCGCAATTTAAAACATAAGAAGTTCGAATAAATTGCCTTGAAATTAACAAATGCATAAACAATTTAGATACAAATTTCAGTGGAAATTATTCAAAACATCAAGAATTCAGATAGAAATCGCAGTGGAAATTGTCAGAACAAAAAAAATTAGATACAAATTGCAATGAAATGGACAAACTGCGTAACTTGATGATAAAAGAAAGTGGGTTTGGCCAAAATAAATGCACATCCTTCTCAGCATAAAACCTACAATTTAAAACATAAACAATTCAAATGAAATTGCAGTGAAATTGATAACTTCATAACTAACAGATATAAAAAAAGAAGAAAATCGGCTGCAAAATTTATTTACATCTTTCTCAACCCTTAAAAATTCGCAATTCACAAAACCTCAGGATCAAATAAAAATTAAATGGAAATTGAATTATTAAAACACCAACAATTCAAGATACAAATTGCAGTGGAAATTGACAAAACATAAACAATTCTGATAAATACGCAAACAGAGTAAGACAAACTGTGGCTTGATGACAAAAGAAAGTAGGTTGTAAAATAAATGCACATCCTTCTCAAGCACTTAAAACCAATTTAAAACGCAGAAACAATTCAAATAACTTTTGCAGAGAAGTTAACAGACTTCATAACTAGATAAATAAAAGAATTCGGTTTGCAAGATTTATGCACATCTTTCTCAACACTTAAAAAACTCATAAATATATAACATAAAAAGATTCATGAATACAAATTGCAGTGGACATTGATAAAAGCCTCGTAATTCAGATACAAGAACTATGCAGTGGAAATTGACCAAACATAAAATTCACGTACAAATTGCAATGGAAATAACTAGACGTCAACCCTTAAAACTTATAATTTACAACACAACAATTCAAGTAAAATTGCGGTATGAAATCTTAATTTTAAGGCATTTGACAAAAAAGTAGGCCACAAAATAAATGAACAACTTTCCCCAGCACTGTTCAATTACACAAACTCAGCCCAGTTTTTAGCTTTATGGCAGAATTATAAACATTTCATGCACTTTTCAAAACGCAATTCCAATTTACTGACAGCGAACTCAGTGTATGTATTACATATTAATCGAGGTGTACGTCTCACTTCAGCATAGTCAAAACAAAAGTAAGTAATTAGCCCCTGCGCTGGAATTCATATGCTGAGGGTGGAGAAAACAACTAAAACCCACTTCTCAAAATTTAGATTCCAGTCATGGTCCTTGAGGAGTTGCTCCGATGCAAGGAGGAGCCACTAGATGAAGGACCCGACTCAGTAGAATTTAAAATTGGAAATGCACCCTAGTATCATGTAGTGAATCCGTCACACATGAGTCTCGCTTGCTTGAATTCAGATCGGGTTATTATTTAAATAGGGTAAGCCATATTTCCACTTTTACAAAGAATAAGGCCAGATAGCAAAGAGGTTGCGGAAGGTTTATTTCACTCCATAGGCTGTGTCCGCGGTTCCGCGCAAATAGCTTCGGAAACCATTGCCTGGGTTTACGTAGGAAAGCTTTTTTATATTACCTGTCCCATCTATGCCATAGCCCGTCGGTGTATGGTTGGTGCGCTTGCCTTCCAATTCTGAACGCGGATTCGTTCGGCTCGGAAGACATTTTGTCACAAATCCACAATGAAATCGTACAAGTAAGTTCAATTAAGAAATTAGATTAGTCGTTGAGTGTTGGAATTAATAATTGGCTTTGATTGATTAAGTTTTTTTTTCCTAGTGAATGTTTTATTGACATTCCAATTAACTCTCAGTTGGACTAAGATGACGTTAGAAGAAGGGGGTAAAAAAGGGGTTTGGTACCCTCTGTAGTAGTACGGCTTTGAAGAAGGGGGTTAGACCTCTTGCCTTTTCGGCTTTGGAAGGGGTTCATTTTTGTCCACCGAAGGAGGACTCTTCACAAACTTTTGAAAGGCCCCCTTCGGCAGACAAAATGGGAACCCATCAAGCAACTTCAGGAAAGCCTGAAACTGGCAATACCAAGCTTGGGAAAATCTTACCGAAACCTGACGAAAACCTTGTTTCTTGTTGACTAGCGAACCTTTCCGCTACCTTTTGAAAGAGTTCAACCTTGTCATGGAAACCTTTGTGACAACACCTCTGCTGACAACAAGGTATCAAAACCTGCAGCTAAAGCTTTCTTTTGCATACTGTGGGGATCTTTTTCATGAGGGGATGAATGGGGTCAGTTGACACATTTACTTAGATGCATGCGAGGAAAGCATAATGTATGTCGCTGGCTGTCCCTTTAACTCTGCAATACCAGGCAACTTCTTTCCTCACCAGCCTTTTCAAACAGGAGTTTTTGGTTGGAGGCGACGTGAATTGAACTCTCCCAACTTGGGTGGTCATTCACCCCACCACCTGCTGTATTCTTCCCTTAAGGCGCGTGGAAATGGGCTTTGGTGGGAAAGATAATGTGGATTACCCGGCTCGTCTCCCTAATGACCCTCAAAAGTAATCGCCTCAGACCGGCCTTCTGCGTCGCGTGATGAGGGAAATATTTAAATTCAGGACCACTTTCTCGCTCGGTATGAGAGGGTTAAACGTCCCAATTATTTTCAACAAAAATGATTAAATATTAATTCAATTATTCTTTTCTTCTGTGAGGCCAAATTTATATTACCATCAAAGTTTGAAAGCCATCAAATGACACATAACCTAGATAATCTGAAGATCACCTGATTTCTTTCACTGAAGTGCGAAATAATTTATAAAATCCTGCACTTCATCTAAATAATGCGCACTTATGCGTATCCATCACAATTAAGGGCTTAACTAAGAAAATGCAATGCGTTAATATTAAATAACATAACGTTTCATTAATTGTCGGGTTTTTTTACTGACATCTTGCTGATTATCACACAAAACTGATCAATAAATTAATATTATTATGTTTAAACCATTGTATTTTATTTGCAATCTGCTGATTATTAAGTAATATTACGAGTATAAGTCACAAAAAATAAGAAAAAACATTTACAACGTCAGTTGGAAACAATTTATTTTTCAACATAATCTCCTACTGTTGAGTACACTTATCCATGTTTGAGTCAGCGCCCCAATTCAGCTACATAAAATTCATGCACGGGTTGCTGTCTCTCATCACAGTAGGACTTCGTGTTGAACGTCGTCATCTCAAGAAAAGTGTTTGCCTCCAAGATGTTGTTTTAGTGGACCAAACAGATGAAAATCGCTTGGGGCTAAGTCTGGTTGGTCAGTGCTAAATCATCCACCTTAAAGTCCAGACTTAGCCCCAAGCAATTTTCATCTGACAACGACGATGAGATGTCTGACAGCGACGTTCGCTTTTACGAAGTCCCTATTGTGAGACAGCAACAATAAATGATTGCTAATCGTCAAATGGACAAGTCAATCAGAAATCATCATCAAAGAAGTATTCTATCATAGTAAATTATTTTTTCTTCTCTTTTTTGAAACTGCCTTAATGACTGACCTTGCTGTTCTGTACTACGGAATGGAAAGAGCCTCTACTGTTTGTCACTTGGTTGTTTATCCAGAACTATTTAAATATGCATTAGAAAGAAGAAATAAAAGCCAGACATTTCCAATTCTTCTATTATTTTCAGCTTTTACGCATTCTTGAAAATTTCCTAAAATTGATTAAATGCCAAAATTGAAGTTTTGCGACATTTCAAAAATATTTAAAATAAGTATAGCTTCAAAAATATTTTTTTAAATTCTTTATTCAAAATAATATTTTAAAATAAATTAACATTTCAAAAATATTTTAAAATAAATTAACATTTCAAAAATATTGTAAAAAAATTATCATTTCAAAAATATTGTAAAATAGCATTGAATCTAATAAGCGCAATAGTAAACGAATGAAGTTCGAAGCATTAACCTCCATAGTTATAATATAAAAAGTGGAGATTCCAATTCTTCTATTTTTATTTTACACATTCTTGAAAATATCCTAAAATTGATTAAATACCAAAATTGAAGTTTTGCGACTTTTGAAAAATATTTTAAAATAAATTAATCAGTCGTAAACTGACGTTGCATCCAATAAACGCAATAGTGAACAAGTGAAGTTCGAAGCATGAATCTCCATAGGGAAAGAAACATGGAAGTTCCAATTCTTCTAGTTTAGTTTACGCATTGCTTGAAAAATTTCTAAAATTAGTTAAATGCAAAATTGGAAAGTTTTACTTTCTGCTTTTGAAAAATACTTTAAAATAAATTAAATCAGTCCGTAAACGACGTTTGCATCCAATAAACACCAATAGTATTGAACAAGAGTGAAGTTCGAAGCATGTGAATCATAGGACAATATAAAAGTGGAATTCCAATTCTTTTTATTTTTTATTTTACGTGCGAAAAATTTCTAAAATTGATTAAATACCAAAATTGAAATTTGCGACTTTTCAAAAATATTTAAAAATAAATTAATCAGTTGTAAATTGAATTGAATCCAATAAATGCAATAGTAAACGACTAAAGTTCGAAGCATTAATCTCCATAGGACAACATAATGTTCTGAAAGTGTAATTGCCTTTAGACAGGACGTTAAGCGTAAAAGTTGAACGCGTTTTGATACAAACAAGCATTTGTCAATTTTCTCATATTCTGTTACATTTTCCATACTTATTAAAACGAAAATTGCTAAAACTATAAACGTATTACATCATCCAATTTTACAAGACATTACACACGCAATAAATCTCCATAATAGAAATTGCATATCTCTAAATTTTAAATCGTTGTATACCATAGGCAAACTATTTCGCGACTCCTCATGCAAAAGACTCCTTTGATTTAAGCACTGTTATCTGCATGTAAATTTATATGACAGATTTTCGAGAATAAATGCATCAGATTGAGATATAAATGTGCAATTTATATGTTAATGAAGGACATATTTTCCCTCGGGGGCACTCAGCATGACAAATTTATCAATTTGAAACACACATTCTTAGACTTCCTGTTACAAGTGTTTGGTAATTTTTAAGCGTAAACAAATCACCCCTATGGTGATGATATTGAGGAAGGATGACGCTTGGTTTCGTGATTATGTGGGCGATAAGAGAATGTGTGACATCAATGATGTATGGAAGCAACATTCAAGTTTATATTGCATCAACCTGTTAGTACACGTATTGTTTGAAATATATCTTCGTGTTAGTTGAAAATCTGCTTAAAATTTATATTCATAAAATTAATCATGTTCATAGAGCTTTATCTCATTAGAAGGATTAGTTTCTCATTTTTTAAACTACACAAAAGGCTGTTACAAATTTCATGCTATGGCTGATGGCACAAATTGGATAAATGGTGCATTTAGCTAGTCAACATGAAAATTAAATTCCCTGGGAAATCTATTTGCTCGTTTTGCTGTGGAAGTTCAAAGCTACTGGAATGCAAACATATTTATCATTTTTAAGAACAGACTACTCATAAAATAATACAGACTCACTATAACAGACTATAAAACACTAAAAAATGTTCTTTGAAATTTGTTCCTCATTGACTCCAGTCCAAAATGTCAATCTGTGAAATGTGTTATTGATTAAGCATTAACAGTTACACATTTCTAACACTTGCAAGAAATGAACTACCTAGCAGAAATATAAGGATATTTGAAGTGGAAAAGAATTCAACCTTCAATTCATTTGACTGAAATTGCAACACACTTCTCATTTTTACCACTTTTTTCGTTAATTATTCTTTAAAAAATGGCGAACGTAAAAATGAAACATTAAAATATATTTTTAGAATGTTTGACGGTGTAGCATCCATCTAATAATTTGAAAGTATTTTGATATTACACTACGAGTTCAATCAAATCTCGCTTTTTATAACATAACAAGCCTTCTAGCAATTTCAAGAAAAGTAGTACCTAAGAGTGATATATAGATGTTTATTTTTAAGTGAAAAGGAATTTCAGATTCAGTTCATTTGATAAGTTTCAACATTTCTTCTTTTTATCTTTACTAATTCTAAAAAATTTCTAAATGTAACGTTAAATTTTTCTTGAACCTTCTACAGAGACAGCTATAAATAAAAATGTCAAATCTTTTCGCTTAATAATGAATCATTTATTTCTTAGCCTTGCTGGAAAAGAGTTACCTAACAGAAATATAAGGATATTTTAAGTGGGAAAGAATTTAAACTCCAATTCATTTGACGGAAATTGCGACAAACTTCTTAGTTTTACTACTTTCTCCTTTACTAATTCTAAAACATATCGAAAAACTGTAATTGCAACATTACATTTTTTTCTTGGATATTTGACCTAGATAGTGTATTTTGAAGTTTTTTCTTATTGGGTGCAATCTAAAACGTCAATCTGAGAAATGTGTTACTGATTGATTACACATAAACAGTAACACATTTCTAACACTTTCAAGAGAAGTACTTCCTTGCAGTGATATTAGAATATTTGAAGTGACAAAGAATTTCAGATACTGTCCTTGTGGCAGAAATAGTGAGACACTTCCAAGTTCCTTCTTTTTACCATTCCAAATTCTAAAACAAATCGATATATATGCAGAGTCAGAATTCTTTATTAAATGTTTCATGGAGACAGGATGAACATTTTGAAGTTAGTCCCTTATTACGTCTAATCTAAAATGTTTATCTAAGAAATGTGTTACTGATTATATAAAAACGGTAAGATATTTTAATTATACAATAAAGAAATTACAGAAGAAACAGAAGAAGTAAGCAATGTCAATAACAATATACCTTTTGCGTGCAACGCAGAAGCATCCAGTTATTGCATTAATAATATTGTTTATAATCAACTAACCAATTAAAATACAAGCAAACAATAAAAATCATGCTTCAATAAAAATTATAACACATTAAGATTGAACAAATAAAATGGAAAAAATGGAAGAGATCTCGAATGGCGAACTTTTTAAAAGTGCCACTCGCCATCGGAGTTCTAAAATGGATACATTTTCTATCAAGGGAATGACTTAATAGCCAAATAATATTCCCTCTGTGGCCTGAATTTATCCAATAATTGAAGTAATGTAAGATTTTTTTTCATTTTTTCCATTTTATTTGTTTAATCTTAATGTGTTATAATTTTTAATGAAGCACGAGTTTTATTGTTTGATTGTATCTTAATTGGTTAGTTGATTAAAGACAATATTGTTAATGCAATAACTGGATGCTTCTGCGTTGCGCGCAAAAGGTATATTGTTATTGATATTGCTTACTTCTTCTGGTTCTTCTGTATTTTCTTTATTGCATAATTAAAATATCTTCTTTTGTATTTCATTGGAAGTTGCCGCATTTTTTCGCCATTCTGTTAAGGTATCCAAACACGTTCGGAGCAATTTTTTTTAAAAATGTTATATAGAAACATGATAATGGTTTTTAGATTTGAACTTGATAAAGATTAATAATAGAGTATTATTTTTGAGTATAAATTATTATGAACTTTCAAAAAACCTAAATTTGTGCTGGTTTTTAGGGAAAACTTTCAAAAACTTCAAACATGCTAGAGGTCAAACTTTTGTAATGATTCAAATAAAACTAATACTAAAATAAACTACATACTATGGACTAGTGCTTGTACTAGAATCATAACATTCTTTGCATAAATAAAAATTTTAGAGCTAATCGAACAATCATTATAAGATTTTCAGCAAATTTTTTATGTCATTTTTCAAATAAAAGACCATAATTAAAAAAATATTGTTACAATATACATTATTCTAGTACATTCACGAGAAACATTTAAGGAAAGTGTTCTCAAAATTTCAGAACAATCGAATGATAATATCTTGAGTTATCATGTTTGGAATGTGAAAATTATGCACAAAATCTAGTTTTGTGAAAAATTAAATTTTAGTTCTGACACGCGCTTAAATTAAGTATCTAAACTTTTAAAAAAATCCTAAAAATATACTAACATCGTATTAACTTGAAAAAATGCAGTTTAAAAGAATTTTTGACAGGATTCTGTCCTTTAAATGACAACTTCCGGTTAATTAAACGCCCACTTCCGGTTTTCGGTTTGTTATAAAACAATTAATATCTCATCTTCTAATTAACGTACCGACAAAAGTAAATATGTTTTAGAAAGGAAAATGAATGAACTATCGAAATAATCAAAAATTAAAAAATGGGAATTTTGGCAGAAAATCGACTTTTCAACGTGTTCGAATACCTTAAACTTGAAAGAAATGAATTATCGAGCAGATATTTCAAGTGGAAAAGAATTTAACCTTCAATTCATTTGACGGAAATTGCGACACATTTCTCACTTTTTCTTCTTTTTTTCTCTACTAATTCCAGAAAAGCGAGAAAGTAAAGAAAAAATTAATTAAATGTGATGACTTTTTTCCAGAGAAAATTACCTGGAAAGCAGCGGAGGGTCAGTTTTTTGCGTGTCCCTCGAATGCGAATAAAAATAAAGTAGTACATTAAGAAGAAAGAAAAACACGTTTTAGTGGGAACTTTGACGCGTGTTCTAGTCCCACTAGAGCACGGCAAATTATCATCAGTGAAAAATGGGTGTAACTGCTTAAACCGAAATAACTCCAACCGCAAAAAAGGAAATAAAAAGTAATAAAAACTAACCACAGGAACGTAAAAGGAAGATACTTTTTCCACTTTTTTTCCCGCCATTTTTACAACATAGTACAAAGGTTAGCGTGCGAATGTATAATAGGGTAATGTTATAAGACACAGGAATTTCCTGGTAGTTCATGTCCAAGGACTCTACTCTGGTGGAAAAAGTGGAATTTACATTTCAGACTATTTCTTTTTGTGCCGAATAAATTGGCATATTTTGCGGAAAATTAGCTTTTGTATGAAGAACGTAGATAGGTATGCATTATAAAAGACTATAAATTTTAAATAGCTGTATGTGGTCATGACGCTTTTAACATAATGAGCAAAATTAGATCTCGAATTTCTGGATGAGAGGTACTAGGAATTATATTTCGGTGTGTTCTTGCCGAGTGTTTGATGAATAGTTAATATGTAGGTAACATTCCGGAAATTCCAAATTTGTTTCCGGGAAAATCCTGGTTTTTAGAGAGAATATGTTTTATTTTATTTAGCAAATTGTTCATTTCATTTTTTACGAAAGAAAAATCTATATGTTATGAATAAAATAACAATATTTGGAAAGTGTTTTGGTTCACATTAAAAGATATGAGATTTTATGAATAAAATAACAATCATTTGGGAGAGTGTTTGGGTCACATTATTTGGAAAAATATCTGCAGTATCGCTTAATTATTATAGACTATTTCTTGAATATTTTAATTTGGAAGCAATTGGAACAAATTAAAAGTTTTTGCATATGCATATAACTGTTTGCGCTGTGTTCGAAGCCTATTTATTTTCTATATTTAATTCTTATTTATTCTATAATATTCTATTAATATTTTATTCTATAATATTCTATTAATATTTTATTCTATAGTATTCTATTAATACTTTATTCTATAATATTCTATTAATATTTTATTCTATAATATTCTATTATTATTTTATTCTATAATATTCTATTATTATTTTATTCTATAATATTCTATT
>BGPR01015465.1:0-36597 GCA_013235015.1 Araneus ventricosus
TGTGTGCATCAACAGTAAAGTTTGTTATTTTAATATTCTTATCTTAAAAGTGTTGGCAGTTTAATATTCATAAAATTGTTAATAAAAAATATTTAAATTTAAAAACTTTGTTTCTCTTTAATATTTAAATTGTTTTGTTCAACGCAATGTATAAAAATGTTTTCATATATGCCTGCATCTTCGGCCAATAGACAGTAAAGGTAGGTGCATTCTTTGGTACAGCAAATTGTATATTGTTTGTGTATCATTTTTTCAGCGTCAAGTATGCATTTCATAATTGAATAATGATCTAAATCTAACCTTTGGCACCTATTAATAATTAACTTCCGTAATTAACATTCTCAGGACTAACATACATATATAGTTCAGCAACGGATTCCGAGACTACCACATTTGGACGATTTTACATCGGAAAGGGGTGTCAGGCAATAAGTCATATGAGCACATTTCTGGAGTTCTTGTTTAGATAACGCTCAGTAAAATGTAAACATCACCCTTCCATTCTTCACTTTTCCACTATTTTGATGAAAATAACTCAGCCCGGTGCGTGCGCAAAAGCGTGGAGGGTTTCCGAATCCGTTGTTATACAATACATCATTAAAAATATTACAGCTCGCAAGATACGTTAAGTCGCTACTAATACACATTTACTGAAAATTAACTCATAAATAAGCCAAGACTCTTTACTAGTTTTCCTTACATTTTGTTATGAAAGATGCAAATATCCTGGTATTTAAATAAAGCTACTAATACCGAGAATGCTTTTTATGACTCCTTGCAACTTTTCTGCTGTTATGTAACACCGCTTTCATTTTTTGCTCAAAGATGCTTTAACGAATTTGGTCAGAATTTGACAGCACGAATATGAA
Source organism: Araneus ventricosus (assembly GCA_013235015.1). Taxonomy (NCBI): domain Eukaryota; kingdom Metazoa; phylum Arthropoda; class Arachnida; order Araneae; family Araneidae; genus Araneus; species Araneus ventricosus. The sequence continues at coordinate 870 of BGPR01015465.1, forward strand.
GTAGATTTAAAATGAATTTAAAAACAACTGATAATTTGAATTACTTAAAATCATCTACATTTTTGTATAAATAGGCATTTATGACAATTCCAAACAGACGTAAAGGAACATTTACAAATATTTCACCACCGAATGAATATTTATAATTCCTCTTGGAAAAAAGCTGAATTTCTTTTCGAAAAAATGTGCATTTAATATTTTAATAATTAAACTCTACTGAAGATACAATTTTTCGAGGGTTTTAACCTTCCATTTTGTTTGACTAATTTAAAATATCTTTTTCAAAAAGTATTATGTAACAGAAAGAAAATTTTTGTTTTTGATTTTTGAAACACAATTTAACACCATTGTTGTACAAAGAGAATGATTAGGATCAGTTTAAAATGCATTTATTTATACTTTTCCTTAAGCGCAGTACTGTATCCAGTGAAATAATCATCCGTTTATTGCTGTGTTTTGCTAACAGCGGCGCAAACGTCTTTTTACGTTTTTCATGTTCAGTTCAAAAGCGGATAGCTCGTATTTATATGTACATTTTCTTAAATAATCATGGATAAAGTATTCTTAAGATTTCAGAGATATAATTAAATGCAAAAAAGATCGATTCATTTACTTTAAAAGTTTTCTAACCTGATAGCTAAAAGTGCAAAATAATTGGGCGCTCAGAGGGTTAATGACTAATGTCTTAAGCAATTAACGGTTAATACATATGCAAATCACATTCGGCAAGAAGCAAGTCAAATCAGAAATTAATGAGAGTATCATAAAGAATCGAAGCATTTTTATTAATAAATGACGTTTCATAATTATTGTTTCCATATGCAACTGAGTATAATGATTTTTAATTTATCATTAACTTATTTACCTACGCAAATATGTATTTTGGCTTTGAGTCAAATCATTTTCAACTAAAAATGAAGAAATTATGTGGTAAAAGATTTAAAAAGGTCCTATATTAAAGTTAGGGCTGGGAAAACGAAAGCCGTTTTTTTGTTTCGGTTATTTTTGTCCCGGCTATAACCGGTTATTTTTTTTAAAAATTCAATAACCGGGTAAAAAATCCGGATCAGATAATGGGTTCATTTTTGTTTCGATTGGACTAAAATATACAGAGTTATGAAACTTTGAATTCCATCACCTTAAGCCAATCAACGACAACCGCTTTCTCGAGGCGTCTGTTGGTTGGCAGATTACTGAATGAGTCTTTATGAACAGATAAATATTGGTCAATGAATTGATATCCTGTAAAAATAATATTAACAAAAAAAAGATTCTGCAAACGGTGTTTTTTTATATAAAAACCGCCAGATTAAACCAGAGGTGCAAAAAAACGAATAAACGAAAACCGGTTATTTCCGCAATAACCGCCAACCCCAATCCGGGGTCATCTGAAATATAGTCGTCACAACAACAGTCGGGAACTCAGGGTGGAGTCCCCGAGCTATCACTGACCATGGTCTAACCCCTCCCACGGGAGGTACGTTTCGTCATCGGAGTGGAGGTAACTCAAACTCCCAACATTACTGTACCCACCGGAAAAGCGAGAACCTGGTTACTTATCCGGCGGCTTCTCATCCACGTAGTCGTGGTGCCCTCCTGACCAGGGAGTTTCATTTGTTACAAAAACCGTTCTGGTGTGTGTGCGGTGAAAACAATCCAACAAGCAGGTAACGGAGAAATGGCACTTTATTCACGAATACTCCAAAAAACACGAACACATGTCACATGAAAAATACAGCACTTGCACAAATTGGCAGCACAAACAGACAGTAAATCCCTAATAAGAACAGAAATAGCACGAACAAAAAGTGCTCAGCGTGTAATAACTGATCAACTCGCGATGCGAACAAGACTCCAAAGAAATTTTTCGAACTCCGAAGACTTTCAAAGACGATTGTCTTATCTCAAGTACTCCGGGTTTTTATACCTTTTCTGACAGGATTTGACGTCGCATAGCACCATCTAGTAAATTCTGTATATCTCCGCCCCTAATAGAGATATCGAGAAAATTCTAGTGTTTTTGAGGACTTTAATTTTATCTCCAAAAATGGGCACCAAGGTCGGGGGTCGTTGGCTTCCATTCGTCGATAGATAGTAAGAACCTCTGTAAATGTCTCCTTCCAACCAAAATGGAAAGCGACATTATGTGTTCATAGCACATGGTATAAAATAATGCGATATACTATATATATTCTGTAACGCAGCACTCGATAAGTGGTTGCCACCTGAAAGCAAAGCAGATTGAAATCAACTCCGCAGTTAACATGTTAAAATCGGCAAGCCATGTTTAAATTCAGTTTTCAGAAATAGTTCTTTTCCACTTATTGCGATGCAGTTTCTCATAAGCTTGATTAATAAATGGCTTACTTAACCAGCGGGAGTGGTCTCCCCTATACTTCCCAAAAGCTGTCATTTCAATTTCCAACCGCGTGGATAAAAATTGCGAACCTCTTCTAACCCAGAATGCAGCAACTACACACGAGTTTCTTTTGGCTCAATAGTCCAGGCAACGAAGGAAAAATAGGGGAAAAAAATGGTGTAGTTTTGAAATTTGGCACAGTTGTAGGGATTAGTGCCCTAAACAACATACTAAAAGTCCCCAACCGTGGGGTTACGCGGGGGGGTACAGAGGGGTTTAAAGGGGGGCTTTTTCAGTTTTTCTTAAATATCTCGAAAACTATGTAGTCTAGAGAAAAAATCTCAATTACAAAAATAAACTACATTAAATTCCCTACAAGAACAGACCTACATCTTTATTTTAGCATCACTAGTTAAGAAGATATAGGGAGTTGAAAAAGTGAGAATTTTTGAAATTCCTTATTGTAATGGTAAAATCAATAAAAAATGCCGAAGTAACAACCTTCAGAAGCACCTCATGCCTATATAATAATTTTATAAAGGTAGTATTGTATGTGTTGAGAATAGTGGTGGCGTCGGGCCGGGGGGGGGCACAAATATATTTGATGAACAGTCGTGATCCCTTCCTCCCCTCAATCCTTTTCTCTCCATAAGATCAATTCTAGTAGAGTCAACGAAGGAAAAATAGAAAAATAAATGGTGTAGTTTTGAACTTTGGCACAGTTGTAGGGAATAGTGCCCTAAACAACATATTAAAAGTCCCCCCGCGTGGGGGCCACCCCCCGGGGGTACAGGGGGTTTAAAGGGGGCGTTTCCAGTTTTTCTGAAATATCTCGAAAACTATGGGTTCTAGCGAAAAATACTCAATTACAAAATTAAACTACATTAAATTTCCTACAAAAACAGTCCTTCATTTTTTCTTAGGATGAATGGCTTAGAATATATAGAGAGAATTACAATAAGTGGTTGAAAAAGCTAGCTTCATTTTTTAAGAAAGAAAGTTTTTATTTCAAATTGGCGGCTATCTATTATAACATTATATCTATAACATAATATTATATATATATATATAATTATACATACCTACATGAAAATATGCATAAACCTTTTGACACTTGTTCGTAATTAAATTTATCTGATTCTTCTACTGCCTGATCGAGTTCGAAACTCCCTCTTCTAGAGGTGCAACATTAGTACAGAGATACCATGACAGCATATAAGCACTTTACTTTAAAAATCAAATTCAAGTTGGGATGAACGCAAAACTTGGGGGTAGAATTTGATGTTAAAGGCTGTCCAAAACAGCTATTTTCAAGTCTCCTTGTAATTGATTGAGGTCTCGTATTTTTTTTTCCTGCAAGAAGCATGGAAGAACAATCTTTTCTGTCCCTCTGAATAAGCCCGTTCCCATCTTTTTTCTTGCACACTTGCCTTAATCAACCCATCTATTCCTTTTCACCTACACCACACTTATCAGTCACAACATAATCTTCTCTACATAATGAACACTTTTCAGCCATTGCATCATACTGTGAATCTATAAAAATGTTAATATAACGCAACACCAACAATACAGGAAACGTCTGTATCTTGCTTCTCTCTTGTTCTACTAAACCGTTATTCCAGTATTCGCCCAGAGTTATACATTCAAGTAAAATATGGAATTTCCAACACATTTTGCTAGTGAGGATATGTTGACTAGGTGTTGAAAACATATGTTGTGAATGTGGAAAAATGAATGTTATGAGCTTTATGTTAAACTCATCATATGTAGTGTATATTTAGATTATATTGTCTTAATATACCATTTGGAGCGTTTATGAACCAAGCGACTGAGTAGAAATTACTTTTGTGGAGGGAAACGGATGTGAGGGAGGAAGTGATGACGACAGTTCATCATATTTGTGCCTCCCCGCCCCGACAATTACCCACTATTCTCAACACATACAATACAGCCTTTATAAAAATTATTATATAGATAGCTGAGGTGCTTCTTGATGGTTGTTACTGACATTTTTTATTCATTTTACTCAATAAGGAATTTCAGAAATACCCACTTTTCAACTCCCCATATATTCTAAACTATCGATGCTAAAATAAAGATGTAGGTTCAAGGTAGGGAATTTAATGTAGCTTGTCTTTTGTACTCGAGATTTTTCTCTAGACTGTTACTTTTGAAGTTTTCGAGATATTAGAAAACTGAAAGCCCCCCTTTAAACTCCCTCTGTACCCCTGCGCGTAACCCCACCCGTCGGGGACTTTTATATGTTGTTTAGGCACTATTCTCAAGCAACTGTGCCAAAGTTCAAAAACTACAATTTATTTATTTTTCTATTTTCCTTCGTTGACTACTAGAATTGATCTTATGGAGAGAAAGGGATTGAGGGGAGGAAGGATCACGACTGTTCATCAAATATATTTGTGCCCCCCACCCCACTACCACTATTCTCAACACATACAATACTAGCCTTTATAAAATTATTATATAGGCATGAGGTGCTTCAGGTTTACTCTCGGCATTTTTATTGATTTTACCATTACAATAAGGAATTTCAAAAATCCTCTTTCTTCAACTCCCTATATCTTCTAACTATTGTCTAAAATAAAGATGTAGGCTTTCTTGTAGGGAATTTAATGTAGTTTATTTTGTAATTGAGATTTTTTCTAGACTCATAGTTTTCGAGATATTTAAGAAAAACTGAAAAGCCCCTTTAAACCCCTGTACCTCTCGCGCAACCCCCACGGGCGGGGACTTTTAGTATGTTGTTTAGAACACTATCCCCAACAACTGTGCCAAATTTCAAAACTACACCATTTTTTTTCTATTCGTCGATTTTTGGCCTTCGTTGACTGGACTACAAGCCTAAGTCGAAAGGAGGGTATTAGTAGTAGCGCGTGATTACGAAGATCGGGAGTAACGCCAATACACAATTTGGCCTTGTTAGATAAAGAAAATCTAATATGCAATTCTAACGCCTTTTTATAACCGAGTGAAATGAAAACTGGGCACAGATCTACCATTAGGGTTAAAAGATCACAAACCAAATTTCATTTATCTAAGTAATTGCATTTAGGAGTTATCGTGTTCAGAAGCATGCGATTATACCGACAAACTGTCAACGCGCTGACGGATTTGGTCCAAACTTTTATACGGACCTACATTCTTTATTATAAAACTGTGTACCAAATTTTATCCATTCAGCTATTTAAGTTTTTGAGTTATTGTGTTCACATGAACGCGGACAGACGGCCAGACAGATTTCCCATAGAGGGAGTTTGTTCATAATTTGATAGAAACTTAAATTTATGTGTAAAGATGACATACCAAATTTCATCCAGCTGCCGATAATAGTTTTCGAGTTATCGTGCTCACAGACAGACAGATATAATTCTAAAATTGTGTTTTTCGGAGTCAGGGAGGTCTAAAACGTGGAGATTCATCAAAATCTCGAGTTCGAATTTTTTGACGACTACAATTCTTTATCATTGTATACCTTATACCTCATATATGAGAAAGTAAAATTGAGATCTATAAATCAACCATTGGGGTTTTGTTTCCTGTTAAATAATTTTAAATTCACATTGAAATGAGAAAAAATTCTATTCAAAATAAACAAATGAAGCTACCAACAATCTTTTAAAAGGTTTAAAATAATGATTGATCTACTTAATGTTTGAAGAAAGGAAACGTTTAGATAAAACGTTTGAGAATTTAAAAATTATGGGCGAGATTTTTTTCTGCTTTGTTTATTTTGATGATGATCCACTTCCGTTTTGCACCGGAAATCGGCCCTGGATACAGAAGTTTGACATAACCCCAAATAAAAAAAATCAGAAAACTCGCCCATATAATTCTTTGCTTACTGAATATTAACCATCTGACCATGTGATTTTATTAAATCACTCTTTATATGCAACGTTTGCAAACGTGTTGCAGTACCGTTGAGCCAAGGGTAGTTATTTATATGCAAAACTTTATTAGTAAATTATGATCCAATGCTATAAAAGAACTAAATAAACACATTAGCCTGTAAAAATCGTAGGTTGCAGCAAAAAATAAATCGCGGGATGCGCCGTCAGAGGATTAATATGCTAAATTAAAATTATAAGCTAAATTTGGCAGAAGATAATGTTTTGAGTTTATGTTTTAAACGGTTTCTTCGATTGATCGTTTTCGCTTGGAATTATATGTAAATTATTATTAATTTTCAAGAAGTTAAGAAAATCTGATGCCATTTTGAGGTATAATGAATTTTTAATATTTATGAATATTTAACATTATTTTAAATTGTATTATTAATTAATAAAATTTAAAGTAATTAATTTTTAATGAATTTGGTGCACAAGAAATTTGAAACCGAAATATAATCGAATAAGAATATTTTTTCCTTATTAGCACCCTATAATATTCATACGATATTGTACGCCATTAAAAATATCGTAGGAACATCGTGGAGATATCGATAAATACCTTGTGCTAATATGGTTGCGTCCGAACATCAACACCGGTGCTGTGAAGTGCTTCATTTTTCTTTTATTTTCAAAAAAATATCAAAATCTGCAACGGTTTGAAATATCGTTTTAATTGTTTATAATTACCTCTTCAATGTTTGTAAAACGGTAGTGTTGAAAAGAAAAAGCAGATGATGTTCTTAAATTTGGATTTTTCCTCAAACTTTCGTATTTACGATGATATTTGAGAAAATTTGAAAAAAAATTTCGGTTGAAATCTGGTTTAATGTGCCTCTTGACCTTGTCGCCAATATGGCCATCCATTTCGCAATCCAACTAATAACCTGCTTCAGTGCATTGTTTTGTAGCCAACTGGGTTACCACTGGCTAATCAAATGCTTGAAGGGGAACGTGAAAAGCGATTGTCTATATCAGAAATTCTTGCTCATCATAGTAGAGAAAAATGTAATCTTAGTTATGTTCAAAATTCAATCACATATTCATTCCAAAAAAAAGCCAAATTTTTTTTTCAAATGTTGTAAAACCAGAAAAGTTAGCTACTTTACGAATTGGAATCTTAGTTATGTCCAAAATTCAATCACACATTCATTCCAAAGAAAAGCTAAATTTTTTTTCAAATGTTGTCAAACCAGAAAAGTTAGCTACTTTATGAATTGATACAATAAAAAATGAAATATAAATTAATTTTCAACAATCTTTTAAAAATTAAGTTTCCCGTCGCTAATTAAATAGCTTGAAAATACGTGTGTTGTATATACAGTCGCGGGGAAAAAACACGAACCACCCAGAATTATTCTGCTATCGTTCATCTGAAATTAAAATAAAATGTACCAAATTTCTGGAAATAACGTCTTCTAAACGATTCCATATCTAAAAATTTCAAAAGGGATTGTCTACATATTTATAATTGCACTAATTTTAAAATTTTCAACGGCAATACCCATTTTTCAATGGATTTAAAAACTCTCAAAAGTTATGCTCGGATTCTAAATTTCAACATTCTATTTCTATTTGTTTCCAAATTATAAGCAAATAAAATTTTGAGTCTCTAATTTTGAAGTAAAATTTTGAATTTTTGTTGATTTCTTGAGATATATTATAGTTATTGACCTAGAACTTTTTCGATGTAATAGTATGAAGTAGTATACACATTCTGCAACTATGCTTGTGATTTTAAAATAGTTTTGAACACAGGAAATATTTTATTAAATTTGATGTTTAAAATTTTTGAGTGGCAACACCCCAAATTTTAACGATGCAGGAGACTATTTAATAAGCCCATGCGAAATTTCAACTTATTCGAAAAATTAGTTTTTAAGTAACATTAAATTTTCTTTGTAAAACGATGCACTTAGGGGGGCGTCCATATATTTAAAGAAGGTAACATGTTTCTTTCATTTAGTAATGTTTCCGATATGGATTAAAATCATATTTTTTGGAGAAAATTTCATTTTTGCAGAATTTTGTAATGCATCTAGTATTTATCGATTGTAAAAGACATACTGTAACTTTTAAGATGACGTTCAAAGAGTGAAATAAGTTAAAATTCTACCACCGAGATTTAAACGAAAGCAGCGAATTTCACTATCTAAATACGGAGACGGCCCCTTTTATATCTCGAACACAAAATGTCGAATATCTTCCGATATTTTAATGGTCAATTAACCAAAATTGATATCTTGGGGTATTTTGCGATGAGGAAATTATTTATGTCATCAAAAATGGGTGTTGCTATTGGAAATTTTAAAATTAGTGCAATTATAATTATATAAACGATCTCTTATGAAATTTTTTAGATATAGAATCGTTTAGTTGACGTTATTTCCTGAAATTTGGTACTTTTATTTTAATTTCCGATGAACGATGACAGAATAATTCTTGGTTTTTTCTTTTTTCCCGCGACTGTACCTATGTATATTCACATTTATATCCTCATTTATTCAAAATTATGTCTGAATCTTTCAGGATTTTAAATTGACCATAATAACCCCTGTTGATTTCTTCTATATTCAAGAAGATGATTTGGTTGAAACTAGAAATTGGTACGCAATCTTAGAACGGCGCCAAATCGCCAAAGTAATATCAATACACTTCATTAACGTCAAGTCGCCAAAGATATTGCAAATAATACTTGCATAAGCTTTGGTGGCTTGGCGCCACTTTAAGTCTGTACACCAAATTCTAGATTTCAACCGTTGATTCGTTGAAAGTTAATGACTATAATCGCATTTCTTTTACATTACAGGCAAATATCAGAAGATAAAAGTTGAAATTCCCGATTATAATGGAGCACCTAAATTACAGTATGTTGTGGCTTAAGGATATGACTATCAGAAAAATGGTTGCTGTTTAATTTAAGGAATCAGATATTTTGGCGTCGGTTAGGAATTTCCATCGCAACCCTCTGTTCTGGAACGACGAAAGTTTAAAAGTTTGGCGAGAAAACGTTGAAGACAAAATATCAGATAAAATCTCTAAAATTGGGTTACCCGAGTCTTTAACGAAGTTGTTGATTGATACGGTTAAACCAATGGGTCGACAGGTACCAGGATGGAAAGCGTTTCATGAAAAATATTTACATGATTCACATCACTTTGATGTACCTATTTTGGAAAAACTGTGTGGACTGCAGCAGGGACGCTAGACTACCGAAAAACTGAGCAAGAACTCATCCGTTCTGATGTTATAGATATTGTGAAACGATACAAACTTGCTAGTTTATATTGCTCGGAAGATTACATTCCACTGTTTTGGAAAGAACTCTCTGAAGAGAATAATACGTACTTTTACAACGAAAAACGCCATTTGGAAAGCGCAGAGCTGCGTCTACAGTTTTGGTGGCCTTACATTATGAGGGGAGAACAGTCTAAACTGGATTACTTGACTAGTTCATACAGAAGATGTCCAATCACCTTTCATCAGTTTGCCTTTCAGTATTCAGCAGCGAAACGTAATAAAGCAGCAGCTGAATATTTTTTTTCAGAAATTAACATAGGAAGAGAAAGAGCCTTCTTTAATTACAGCTACCAAAGCCCTACTATCACGTCGAGATTGTAATCATGGTGACTTTCCAAAGGAAAAAGTTTATGAAATGTTATCTTATTTGCTATCTGTCATCACTCCACACCGACAGATGCAAATTTTTCAAGAGGAGCCTTCCGGAGTTTTGGAATGCTTTCTGCGCTGGCCATTGCAAGACCAATTCTCCGAGATTGCAGACCTTATCTTGAATTTTCTTCTCAAGGCTACTACGACTCTGTGCTGTGGGAGATCTATGAAAGTTTTGCAAATTCAGGGTACTATTTTCAAACATTATTTCAGGAATTATTTCTTCTCATTCCTCGCGATTTTAGGAAAAGCTTTGCGGATATTGAATGTGAGATCGATTCGTATTTTGCTCATATTTTAAGGTTACAAAATATAAAAGCTCTCGAAAAAACTTTTAGAAGTGTAGATTCTGCAACCAGAGCAGGACTTGTATGCAGTGACCTTGCTTCAGAACATTTTTATTCTTCCATCTCGAGAGGCCGATGGAATGTTGTAGAAGTGTGCCTTCGGGAGGCCAGGATTTCCAAAGAAGACGGGGAGAGATTGAAGGAAGCTTTTATAGGATACCTAACATCGATTGAATTAGGAGAAATGAAGCTGAAAACGCGGAAATGGACAAGATTCTTCCAGTTTCTGGAGGAAACCGATGCTCCTAGCAAGAGATTCTCAGAAGATGAGACAACGATTGAAGCCAAAATGAAAAAAATTTAGTTGCGAGGAATAAGATTAAAATTAACTAAAATAGAATGTAGGAATATTTTTAGCTAATTTGGTCGTGTACAGAACTTTTCCTTGTTTGTATAAATGAAAACTGTGGGAATAAAAATTAAATTGCCATTAACAATTTTCCGTCTGAAGCATTCATTGTAACTCAACGACTAAAAAGTATTCTGGAGACATTTGCTGAGTACTGAATTAGAAATAAAAAACTCTGGAGGCTTCAAGAAACTTATCATCTTAACCGATTTCAAAAATAATATAAAATATAAAGTATAAACACTCTTTTATTAGTGTATTGCTCGTTTCATAAATATGCTTATGTTCAATAGCGTGATGGCATCATGCTATTGTTTATAACTTTAAGAATAATCCTTTTACTTGCTGAAAAATTTCTCTTTGTTTTTTGCTTTTTTGACAATAAAATTCTGTTTCTTACATTAAAAGTTTAATTAGAAACCTGAAAAGATTTTTTTAAATGGCAGTCGTCTTTTTCTATCCGTTGTAACAGCCAAAGGATGATTCGTTTTACTTAAAAAGTTTGCGCGAAATGTAAACACAAAGAAAGATGCTCATCCAGAAATTACGTTTTTAGGTAGGGATGGGCCTACCTAACTGTTCGGATAAACTTACCGATTTTAACCGAAAACCGGTTTTTTGGTTATTTTTTGTCCCTATTATAACCGGTTATTTTTTAATCCATTAACCTGGTAAAAAATCCGGATTGGGAGATAGGTTCGTTTTAGGTTCGATTAGGCTAAAATTTACTAATTCATGAAGCTTTGAATTTCATCATCTGAGGCCGATGAACGACAACCGCTTCCTCGAGACGTCTGTTGGTTGGCAGACTACTGAAATATTCTTTATGAATAGATAAATCAATGAATTTATTTCTTGTGGATTAATATTAATAAAGAATTTTGTCTACAAACGGTGTTTGTTTTTTCATTAAAAAACAGAAAACAGGTTATTATTGGCGGTTATAACCGCCAGGTTAAACCGATGGTGAAAAAAACCTGAATAACCGAAAACCGGTTATTTCCACAATAACCGTCATCCTAATTAAAGTATCATAATGACACATCCATGAAAATGCTTACTATTGCTGTATGCTTTTCAAGTTCAATAAATATAAAAAGACTCAAAATTCTTTATTCGTTTAATTAGAAACTATATAATTGTTTTTCTGAAACTTTTACTAATGATGTCTACTTAAAATTATCTTTTATAGAATTTAATTGATTCCTTGATCTATAGACTTGAAATTTGCAAAATTCAGTGTTTTAAGCTGTTGAAAATTGCAAGAGAAATTCCTTTCTTACGATTTACTTAAAATATATTCTTATAACAGACAGATATGCTGAGTGATAATAGGCTAATGTGACATTTGTAAAAATACAGAAAAAAGTTTAGTTTTTTAGTGATTATTTTTCCAGACTTTGCTCTTCTTGGATAATTGTAGGAAAAGCGATGTGTTTTGTAAATTAGGATTGAAAATTTCTTATGTTCGAAAATCAGATTTCATGACAAGCAATTTTCTACTAACGTATATTAAACGTTTTTTCTCCTTTCAATTTCAATCGATATTTCTTTCAAATCTCGATTGAACAAAGCTTTGTTTTTGTCAATCAAAATATTATTAAATAATGCAACCATTCGCAAAAGGCATAATTCCAAAATTTTGTAAAATGCAATGCTTGTTATTTCAAAATTTTTTTAAGTGCCTTATTTACGACTTTGTAAATGATTAAGAAACTTCAAAGGCTTGTTGAAAGGAAGATAGCTATTCTCAGTAATCATCACGGCTTCATATTCTCTCATTCCTTTAAGTCTTCAACAATTCGTCACCTTAAATATCACATCAATCATTAATTTCCTGATAAATATGTCCAAATTTGGAAATGATTCCAAGTTTCGGTCAAGGTTTATTACACTCGGAGCAACCGCGCTTCATTTCGTGAGTTTTCCTTCAAAGTAATCTACAGCTCTATCTCGCATTCTTGTCTAATCAACCACGGGTCTTTAATCATTGAAGTTCGCCGTCATGATTTCAAGTTTCGAACTCTAAAGCGCTAGTTACAAATATACTTTGCAAAGTTACGATGGACGCATCCTAGTCTAAAAGGTATCAGACAGCAATTTTGTGTATCAGAAGTTAAACCTCGTAATTGCTTCAAGGCAAGATTATGTTTTCTGGGGGAGATCGTTATTTTGGATACCCAGTGAGTTAATCTTATCGAGGAACATAAATTTTAATATTTCCAAGGCATCCCAGATATTGTGAGTAGTAGATGTTGTCCAGTAGTGATTCGACAGTTATAGACTTAGTAAAATGTAGTAAATTAATAATGCCACAAAAGTTTTTAATGTATAGTTTAAGTACAAATCATTTAATCCTAAAACTTCATAATCCTAATCCAGATACTTCTAATCTTAAATCACATATCCTTTGAATTATAGCGATCCAAAAAATTGACTTACCTTTAAGAAGATCATTGTATGTTTAATTTAATAGAGCTTGATAAAGCCGTTTTTTTAATTAAGATAATATAAAAGTAATCTTAATGTATTTAAAATATAAGCTTTCTATAGGAAAAAAATACAATGTTTCTCTTATTTTACTGCCGTAGCTTTCAACAAATATTTGCTGTTTGGCTTTGAATGAATAATCATTTTTTTAAAAATTTAAACATGATAACTCACAAAAGTCTGTTTCAAGATGCTCCGCTTTCTTCAACTCATTATATCATTCCAACAAACCGAAATAAAAAAATTAAAAATAATTTATAAAAATATTAAAGAAAATTATCTCGTCAATTAATAAAGTTTTCCAATGCGTATCACTTAAAAATAATTTATTGTAGTTGCCTTCAATTAATAAAATAAGTAAGCCATAAAAATATTGTGAAGTGGTAAGTGCTAGCAGTATATCATAACTTGGTTGAAATTTCATTTATTCCCAAATTTTATACAGCTGAAATGCACCCAGATTGTGCTTTTCTAGATAAAAGCCATTATATACTTCTTTAATTGTGATCAACATTTGAAAATAAAGATTTAAGACTTCCTTTTTCTGAATAGAAAAGAACCCGTTATAGTCCTAGTTCTTTGTCGACATCCTTCAATGCTCCGTCTTTAAACAGCTTGCAATATTTAACACGCCGTGTTCTTTCATAATTAGTGAACTGGGCCGATGAATTGGAGCACTAATTGTTTAAACAGAAGATTAAACAGGAGAATTACGAAATTTTAATGACTAAATGGAATCACTCAGTTCCCTTAGAGACATCGGCTCAGTTGCTCAAGACAGTTTAAAATATCCTGAGAAACTATTTACTCAAGTTCTGTTCCTTTTGAATGTACAGACTCTTGTAAGAGCTGGATGTATAAGAGAAGGGTGATAATTCAATCTATGCAAAGATAAGCTGTTTAATGCACATTTATTTGAATTTATTGAATAGAAAGTCTGTATATACACAGTATAATGAAGATATTTATTTCGGAAGTTTGTAATCTTAATTTTTATTGCTTCGATCAGTTACTGAAACAAACATTATTTCTCTAAGTTGAATTTGTATTATTCTAAATATTCAAACTAATTTCATAGCATTTTCTTAGTCCTTTATTACAGTACAAAACAGTGAACTAAGAAATTTTCCTATATCAATTGATAATTTGATCGAATAATCTATTTGATATTTTCTTTACTATTTAAAATTTTATGTTTGGTGTGAGCCGTTTCAAAATTTGGTGTCACTGTAATCTAAATAATTCTTGTGAATACAAATTCCAAACACCAGGTTATTCCTTATCTTACAGAAGCGTTAATGAAAATCTCGCAATTTTTTTACTAGAGTTCAAGGATTTTTATTTTAGCGTACAAAAATTATTTTATAACTTTTAAAGGAAAACTATCATATTATAAAGAACTATCATTTCTGTAACTGTTTTCATCACATCAGAAATATTTCGTTCATATATCTTCATCTTTTAATCTATTTTGAAAATTTTCTAACTTTTTTTCGTAGAATATCAAAATTTATAAGACGTATGGCTACAGCACCCCTAATCTTGGCGACAATATTGCTTTCCCTATTAAACACAAGACGCCCCAGAATATTAATACGTTATCTTTACTATGTTGTGTGACATTCAGTATATCGTAGCAACATCGTGGGGGTATAGTAGAATATCTTGTCCTGAAACGGTTAGAATTAATTTATAATGTTCAATCTTAGAATCTAGATCTCGACTCCTTATTCAAATAGTATAACTTTTCCTCATGAACTACAGAGAAGATCTCTGTTTTTTTCCCATAGATGACTTAAAGGATAATTTTTAACTTTCACATGCAAGTCGCATAATTTTTTCTTCATCGTTATATAGAGAATTTCATTGCTTTTCTTTTCACAGAATCCTCCAGCAACCTATTCAAGGAAGGTGATGTAATTTCCCATGACTAATAAAGAAAATCTACTGGTTTCTGGAGATTAACATGTGCGTTAGTGACAGGAATTTATTTCAGCAAACCATTTCTATTTATCCTGGTATTCTCACTGTCTATGTATAGCGAAATTCGGGATATATAACAATGTTTAAATTTAAAATAACTGCTCAATAAATAAAGTACAGATTTCAGAAAAAGTAATATTTCAGTATGAAAACAAAGTGGCTATGATGCATGCGTCCCTTATATACTAAATGTAAACGATTGTGAAAGTTTTAGTTTATATAAAATGCCAAATAAATTAAATATTAGTGATAAAGAATTATATCTTTTTTACATAACATTCATTACAAGTTAAAGATGAAAAAACGCCACATTAATTAAATTCTTTCTGATCAAAGAAAAGCACAAATAAATAAGAAGATAGAATAAATTTTATTAGAAGATTTAAAATTTTAAATGTTTCAAATAAAGCCTCCATATTTTCTTTGAACTTAAAAAATATAAGAATGCAAAAATTAAAATTATAAATCACCAATACATTTAATTACAAATGGCCGTATAATTTAGAATAAATAGTTTTATTCAGTTTGTTAAATCCCGGTGTTCATATATAAATGGGTTTTATTGCTAATTATTTATTAAAAGGAAATAATTCTATATCTAAACATTTATCATACATTAAAAAAACATTGTTAAAAATAAGTAAGCAATTTAGTTTATTACAGATAAGTACTGATATTCATTCGTAAATATATATTTAAAAAAAATTTCATAAAATATAAATAAGAGACTTATGTCCTAGTACGAAAGTAAGGTGGATCGGAAGCATGCTTTCATTTAATACCAAGCTCAATCGATTACGAAAAATTGATAAAAAGGTTTGTTTTTCTAAAACATACAAATTTTACTGTAAATGAAAATAACATTTGTGCAGTCTTAAAAAATAAAAGAAATTTAAAAATTATCAAAATAATCACTATTATCTTTGAATTATTGATTTATTTGAAATTAATCTGATTGACATTCTGGAGATAATTCCTTGTTTTCCATGAATACAGAATGATTCTGTTCAGAGCCGTTGAAATAATAATCCTCTGTGTTTTTACTTTTTTTGTGCGTTAAGAAATATTCAAACTGTTAAAAAAAATACTAGTAGTCAGAATCCCATATTTCAGAAACAAATTAATAAGATTTTCTTTAAAAACTTTTACAGAGAACGTTACAGGTTTCGATTTATATACAGAAAAGAACTATTGCAAAAAACAATTATCATTTATTTTCAACTTATGTAACAAATTTATTTTTAACGTACGAGAATGAAAATCATGAAAGAATAATTTTTTTGGTGTTTAACTCTTTATTCCCGAAAGTCTTTTACTTTGGATTTTTTTTTTTTTTTTTTTAGACCATGAAACTTTTTCCTTCTAGATCCTTTAAAACTGGGACTTTTTGGGGGGAAACGACATGAATTGGACTCTCCCAACCTGGGGGGGCATTTTCCCCACAACCCCAACCCCTGCTGTAGCATTCCCTTAAGGCGCACTGAAATGGACTGTGGTTGGCAAGGATAATTGGACCCCCTTCCACACTTATGTCCTAAGCGATCTCAGAGCCTCACTTCCTCTCAAAAGCAACCAACCGCCTCAGACCGGGGCACGTCGCTGTTAAGGGGAAATTTTTAGACCGTCCGGGACCACCTCGCTCGGTATGAGAGGGTTAATTTCCATAAATAACAACATCAAAAATTAACTATCCGCACTGCCATATTTATATACTCATTGACAAATTTTTAAGTGATAAGAAAATTTCGGTAAATAAAACTTTCTTCAATTTAGAAATACGGTAGACATTTATCATCTTCCATTTTAAATTCGAAAACTTTGGCTCTTATAGAAATATAACATAAATATTTTAAAATCTATAATGCATTTTCCTCATCGCTAATTTTTCCCATTGTTCAGATATTTATTTCAACATAATAAGGAATATAAGTACTCCATGGTATTAGTTTCAAAGAAAAACTTTTATACAGCAGTGATTCTTTCATTGCTTCACTTAGAATATAAATGAGGTCTTCTTCTTCTTCTTTAAATGAAAATCTCTCACTCTTTAGAGAGCAACACGAAAGGATCTGCCCTTAAAATCTTTTAAAGCTTGCAAAATGTCTAAGCTTCTCTTTTCTAACGCCTATAATCCCTGTTTTATGGAAGTGTTCGAATTCCTACTATTTATTTTTGCAGTCGATTTAAATAATAATGAAAAAGCGTGTAGCAGCTTCCATAAAAGAGCTGTCGCGTCTGAGGAATAATCGCAGCTAATAGAAGTAGATTTTACGAAGCATTAAGAATATTGTGCGAGAAACATGTTTCTTGCAACTAATAGAATATTAATACACAGAGCGAAATGTTGGAAAGATTTGGGAAAGATTTTCCAGAAGAGCATATTTGAAGTGAACTGTTTGTTTTAACAAACAGACAAACAGCTTTATATCAAAATATGAATGAGAATTTAATTCAAAATACCTTATTATTATATAATCAATTATCTGAATTACTTTAAATCAGAAATATGATTATCCAATTTTTCTTACCACAGTAATGCATAATCTTTGTAAAATAATATTTTATTGTTACAACGTTTATAATTTCAAGGAATCTTAGAAAATTAAAAAAGATATTTGAAGCAATGTGTTAAAACTATTTGTTAATGTATTTCCTTAACTATAGCGACAATTTGGAAGATTAAGTATATACTCACTTGTTATTGTATCTGACCGAGGTACAAGGCTATGATCAGTATTCTTAAGAGTTCCATCCTAAAATTCAAAACGAGTCGGAGTTTAGTCTAACCAGATCATTTGAAAATATTTTGCCTTAAGTTTCTGTAGGCAAAGCACGAGGCATTTTATTTGCCAACATTGATTTTGTGCGCATCATATTACAGTATAATCATGGAAAAAGGGTGTGAATAGCCACTGATTATTCCAAAAAACACTCTGATGCAGCTATTGATAAAATCTTTAAGGTTCTATGCCCCAAAAACCCCATGAAACTTTTAAATAATTTTGCTCCTCAAATAAGCCTAATGAACAATGACTTTAAGTGCTCCTCTTATTATCTTAACTCCTTAACGGTCGCGCCCGTCATATTGACGTACATAGAATTATCGAATATTTAGTCTTATAAACTAAAATTTAGTCATTAATCAGCTTTATAATTTGACACAAAAATGACGTAGAATCCATAAGCATCTCAAGTATTCTATGCCTTCTTAGATGAATGAAAACGACAACCCCCTTTCCAAAACAGGAGGGCTGATCTTATTAGACAACAGAAAAATGCGACTCTTAATGAACAAGAATTCCAAATGAATGTCTCCAACTTCGAATATCAGTAATTTTAGTTACGCAGTTCAACTTTTATCATCTCGGATCATGAGATTTCAAGTAAAGCCGAGAACATACACTACTAACAAGATAATCATTTCAGATCAAATCAGTAAACCCATCTCTTACCAATATGAATCACGAAGATTCGAGCAGGTACAAAAATTGTACTCCCAGAATCATAATTTCAATTTGAATGAACTATCATTTCAGAACTAGAGAGGCTATCCTGCTTTTATCACTGTGGAACACCGAGCATCGGAAAGATATAAGAAAATGAACCAATCAAATCATTATCTTAATTAGAAGCACTTTTTTAAAATAAGCAGGTGTTTTCCTACCAGAAATAATTCAGAATGCTATGTTTGAATTTTCTTAAAAGTGAATATGCAGATGAAGAAGATTTCCGGTGCTCATTTTGGAAAATGGTTGCTAATTTTTTTTCATCTGTTCTACACAGTATCATTGTTCAAATTCTTAGTTAAATTTTGTTGTTAAATCTGTATACAACACTCCATTTACGAGAAGACAATTTTACGTTTTTCTTTTTCTGATATGTGAAACTATTTTGAACTTTTCGGGTTCATCAGATCGTACTTTGCAAAAGTTATTTAGGTGAATGTAGAAAAAAAAGGTTTAATATTGCATTCGTAATTAAACGATTTCAATAAGATGATTGCCAAAGAATCAAATAGTTAAACAACGGATTTATTTATTTTCAATATTAATGTACAAAACATAGCCAAATAATGCTTTGAAACCTTTGTTATATTAAAACAAATCGTCTTAAGTTAACTGGTTTAAAGAGAAATCATTTTCTATAGCGTTTAATCTAATTAGAATTTCTCAGGCTGAATAAGTTGCAAAAGAAAATCTTTCAACAGCAAAATTCCATTACTTCAAAACATCTAAAAGCTGGAAAACCATTCACCAAAAAATGAGCCAGACATTTCTCTATAACAACCCGATGCACTTTTCTTCTCTTTTTCACTTTCCATTAATATCCATTTTTATCAGTATTTCCAGGGATTCGGAGCAACATTTTCTGCTGAATTGGTGCATTAAAAAATATAACACACGTGGGGTTCACATGCTGCAACAAGAAAACTTTTCTTGCCACACGCAGGAGGCTCATTTAGGGCTCCCTAATGCTCCAGAAGCCCCGTTGTGGTTTCCTATAAACTTTTATTTAGGGCATTTTCTTTTCAATACTTCCCTTACATTTTCAAATCCTTTTTATCACAGTTTTCCAAAGCAGGTTTCTCGGATAAATTTGTTAAGCTTTCCAGAATATGTAAGTGACTGCTTTCAGCAGGTCTTTATTTTACTGAAGTAAATATTTTCTTAGAATAGTATATTTAAATTATTAGACGAGGATTTATTTATAACAAGTAATCACATAAAAAGGAATTTAAATACATTAAAACAATTATTTACAATGTTTATAAATGGTTGAAGTTTTTCTTTATACCACTAAAGAATAATCAAGCTTATTAAGAATCATAACTAATATGCTTTTGTTTTATGAAGTTCAACATTTTTTTTTTCTTATTTTCTAGGATATAATATATTTATATTATAGAGGGACGAGACTCAAGTTTGTGTGTAGTGCTGCTGAAGAATCCAGTCAATTTTAGGAAACATTTTTATTAGGCTACGTTCCACAGCACAGAAAATTAAAGTTACAAGACACAAGACAAGACAGAGAGCAACATCACGAGACAAGCACACAGACAAGAATGACAGAGAGGCTCATGGGAAAGAAGATGGCTCCAGTAGCGCCACCTACCATAGAAAGGAGAAGGTAGCTGATTGTAACCGCTACAATATATATTATATATCCTGTACAGTTCCGAACGCCCTCATTGTGGTGTGGTGCGGAAATTTGGAGAGGAAGGTGCCAGCTCAGATGTCATCCTTGTCCGAGGTTGAAAATTACGATTTCTGTCCCGAAATAGCCATCGTGTTGCTTCAAAACGGGACGTTAATATAACTAAACTAAACCTGTACACTTCCATTTCATTTTTTCAATAAATTTAATTAAAAACAAATTTTAAAAACCCAATTTTATTAATATACTAAACAAAAGAAATTTTAATTATTTTTTACTTTATACTCTTGATATCTATCGTTCCTTAAACACATTACCAGCTTGTGGCACCGACGCTAAATCAAAATTTACTTTAATTAATGATTTACTGATAACTTTGTCCTGAAAATTTATAATGCTGTATTGTTTTCAAGGATGCACAGGTATACAAAATTTCATACTTTAAGCAAATTAGGAAGTGAGTGATAAATTCATTACAGAATTCCAGCTTTGCAAATATCCAATAAATTAAGTAAAATAAAACTGTTTTAACACATAGTTCTACAATTAAGTTATAATTATTAAAATTGTAATTAAATTATAATGAGTAATAATTGGTTAAATTTTGTATAATCAAATCACCGACATCTTAAGTTGAACGCAAACTGCATTTCTCCATACAAAAATGAAAGTATTCTTCCCTTGACTTCGTTGGATAGTAGGGAGAATTGAGTTTGTAATTTGGACTTCTTTCCTATGCCGATTCAGTTTAAAATTTTGTACGGATCTACCGTTTTGATGTCAACAATATATACCAAATTTTGTATGTCTGACTGTTTGAGGTTCTGAGGTTTCGTACTTTCATTATATGGACAGAGAAACAGACACACAATCAAAGTTTTCACGAATTTGATCAAATATTTGACACAGATCTAAAATTTTAGTGGAAAGACAACACACGGGAATCCAATCTTCTAGCTTCCAGCTCTTTTCAGTTATCGTTTCACATTCACGTGGATAGATACATCGACAGCCTGATCATGCATGTGGTCCAATACAAATCCAAATACAATGTGATTGCAAATCCGATGTTAAGACCATATGCCAAGCTTGAACCATCCCACTCATTACGTTTCTGTCTTAATGTGGTCACATACAAAACTACGGACAGACAAAAAAATTGCCTTTTGGAGGATTTCGTTTTAAATCTGATAAACATCTGCAGATTTGATTTTAGAAACACATACCAAATTTCAATCATCTAGCCCACTCCGTTTTTGAGTACTCGTGTTCATTGACAGAGAAGTCTATATGATTCAAAAAATCATTTTTTCTTACTTAGGGAAGTCTAAATTGTGGAGGTTTTTGAGTTCGAGTTTTTCGAGTTCGAATTTTTTTGCTTTCACAATGCTTTTTAATTCTATATTTTGTATGCTAGAAAGCAACAAGTTCAGTTTATTTCCTAATTATTATGCATTTTTTGACTTTCAGAATTTCATAAATGTTCGCATTACTACCAGCATCTTAATACGAAATCATTAAGTTTACTTCATTTAGATAGAAGACCTCTTAATTAAAAATAAAATTCTTAGGTTAGAATAATTTGAAATAATGTTCTCATTTTATAATTAATAAGGAATGAGACTCTCAGGTTTCCTTCATTATATACTTAATGTAGTATGTAATTTCTTTGAAAAAATTAGAAACTTGGAAATGTCTTCTTTTTTTAAACCAACACAGTATTTGTAAAAACTCTCGAACCTTTAACACTATTACAACGAGTGGAATCTATTTCGCTCATGGGATGATATCGTTAATGCTTTCTTTTTCTTCATTTAAGTGAGTATAAGAGGAGACTTAACTTAGACATTCTTTGAGAAGAATATTTTATCTTACAAAAACATTATCTTGATTCCGTTTCTACACAATCCTTTTTTCGTAATGCATTTAATTGAGGCAGAGGAAAATATGTGCTTGACATTTTTTCCAGGGAGATAATTCCATTTTAATCCTGGGAACTGTGTGTAAAGAAGACGAATATCGCAATGTAATGTGCGGAACTACTTAGAAAACCCTTCACAGCACACTGGAGATTCGTCTCAAGGTTGTAATAGGTCTTATGTGAGTATTTTATCTAAGCACCATAAACTGGTTGGAAGCAGAACAGACTTTTATTTGCAGAATTAGCTCCAGTAATTGCAAGAATATCTGACTTGTAAGAAAATTATACTTATTGTTATGCCCATCTATTGCGCCTAAATAAATAACTATGAATAAATAAAAATGTAAACCAATAGAACAATTATTGTGAACGACGTCACGCACATATCTGATTACATAAGAAATAAGTATTAGACATCTTGAAATACAGAAAAAAAGAACTTTGTTCTTATTATAAATATGCATTTATTTTATTTCTTTCACATTATTCTCTAAACTTTCCAATCATCAATCTTTTAGTATAAAGAGGCAAAGTAAAGATTTCGACTTTTTTCCAGATATTTTCCAGTAGTTGAGAATGATGTTGAATCGCGAAGAAATTAAAATTTTGACTTGATAATAATCATTTTATAAGATAAATGGAAATAAATTACGAATTGTTTATAAACATTCTTCCACAGATTACAAATATTGGAAACTTTGATGATAGTAGGTGCTGAGAAGAGTCACAATCCTGATTTTTATGCGTACACAGTAATTGTTATTATCATTTTTATGTCACGAAAACCAATGTGTCACATAAATTTAGTTTGTAATTCGATGCACATCTTATAAGAGAAGAAAGATACAGCGGGAAGTTAGATGGAAGATGACGTCTGTGACGTCTCTGAATTGAATTCATTGAGAGATGATTGATTTGTAGCGTTAATAAATTGTGAATTATATCGTCATCGTTCAGGCAAAAGTTACTGTTGGAATTCCAATGCAAAAAGAATTCTCAAATTCAGCTAGATAATCGGAATTTCTACTCAGGAAAGAAAACTTAACTTCAACTATTTATAAAAATATCATATATTATGTCAATTAATTTACGGCAAAATATTTCAGCATATTCTGACTAAGAAATCAAGCTCTAAATAGTAAACATACAACTCGAATAGTAGCATCTCAGGCGATCTTGCTCACAGAAAAAATAATAATGATGATAGTAAAAAGTAAATGCTAGATTTAAAAGGAACAACATATAATATTAAATGCAGTTCGCGCGCGCTTTTGCTAACGCTGTCAGTTCACAAAAATACGCAAATAAAAATACAGCTTATAAATACAAAACAACTATAATATCCTAACAGGCACTATATCCAAAAAAACATTTTAAAGGACTGCTACAGTCAATTACAATTTGCACTTTATTATTTAGTGATAGAAACCTGCTATCTAAATATCAGTAAATCAACCGTGAGAGCTAGAAATATGTAAAATAATTTTTACTCTAACAGGTCAAAATTATTTGAGTTTAAACAGACCATATCTCGAAACTATAGTTAAGGACTTTTTTGAACGACGATGATATAAGGGAATAAATCTTTTTATTAAAATCAGAAAAGACTTTTATGCTAAAAATCTCTGATATATGACTAATGCTATTGCATATTTAAGACTTAATTAAGTCTTTGAAATACTGTGGTACGATTCAAATAAACATGCCGACAGTCAATATGACATCAAGCTACATACAGCTATACAGTTTAATACAGCTATGGCATTGTTCTTTCAAATCTCTATTTGTAATCAACATCCAATGATCCGCTTGTCTTTCAACGCGTTTCTTTTCAAACGAACTAAGAACCACGAAAAAAAATGTTAGAAGATTGAGCTTTGCAAATGCGATGTGAATTTTATCTTCTTCTAGCTTTAAAAAAAACTTCAAAACTCGATTTGAAACTGCTGTCACAAGAATATAAATGCAACGAATGTTTCCTTCCAAAATGTTTCAGAATTGAATTTGTTCCCACTGAAATAAGAACACTTGACAACCTGCGTTTGAAGGTTAGGAAGAAACGAAACTCTCCTTTTTAAGGTTAAGGAGAAATGACATTCAAATAAACTATTGAGACGAAAATTAAATTTTTGAAGGAGCTTTCATTCATCTCCAAACCTGTGGCTAAATCGCAACAGCTGTTGAATTTAAATTAACGCTGTTGAAATGTGACTCGTTTTTATCTGATTGAAATTACATGTCTTTTAAAGGCTTAAATGGCAAACATTGTGAGAATGGTGCTCGTTGGTTTTACTCCATCTTAATCTAAATACCGAAGTTTAGTTTATCAGAGCACATTTATGCAATTCATCTACAGTGCATTTGATTTTTATTTGAAAGAGTCAATTTATGAGGCAAAGTGTTTAATATGCTATAACTTTAACATGTTATAAAATATTTTGTTCCTTTAAAGAGTATTATTCCGGTATTTTCCACCCAAGTTGGGTGCAGCATGTATTTTGAGAATTTTCCCCCCCACCCAATAGCATCAAGCTTACACCCGCTGGGTAAGCTGAGTAAGGGTGGAAAATAAAAAATAATAATTTCTATTTAATAATTCATCGAAAAACTTCCGCGTTTTCATTAATCAGCAATCTGTATATTTATAAAATGACCAGTGAAATTGAAAACAGTCTTATCAAAGAAAGAGGGTATTTATCACGGCATCTCAATGATTTCAATTTATATAAGTATTGAAATCAAAATAAAAATTATTTAATAATGTTACTTAATTATAAATTTTTAACTGCATTTGAAATTATTTGAGTCGTTCTCTGAACGTTCATTGTGTAAACTGTTATGTGCATTGTGTAATGCGTATATGTTTTATAATTTATGATTTAAAATCTGCGCTACGTTTTATTCTGCGAATCGTATTAGTACTAGTTTAGTTATATTAACGGCCCATTTTGAAGAAAAACAAGGGCTATGTTGGGACATTTTTCGTAATTTTGAAGAAAGGTCAGATGATGAGAATGACACCTGAGCTGCCATCCCTTCTCCAGGCTTCTATCTAAAACAAATAATTCTACGTTCATACCTTTAATCAATATAAGCATAAAAAAGTGTAAAAATATGAATTATTACCCCGATAAAATAATACTAGAAAGTGCCATATAAAATAATTGTAGCTTAGTATCGGCTCTTAATAATGTAAACACCCTTAGCGAATGTTAAGAAATTCTATTTTTCTAAGACACGTATTTCATGAAATATTCAATGCCAATCATATATAACTGTAAAGCATTTTACTTCAAAAGCAAACTGAATTTCATGTGAAAACAGATTGGAAACTTCATGCGAATTATAAAAAATATGGGGCCACTCCGATCAATGTCATCGTTTACGAATTGATTTATAACCACAGAATCTTTGAGATAACATTTTGCTTTTCTTGGGGAAGAAGAAATTTTATAAAAAGTTTATTTTGCTGTGCCATTCTGCGTGCATTTGGAAAGCTATAAAAATACAAATAAATATTCAAGTAAGTATCCAGTATTTAAAATCGTTCGTAAAACTATGAAAAAAAAACTGAATTCGCAAAACTCGTGTTGGGAGCAAGCACATCTTCAAGACACCTGGATAGAGGCGTCAAAATTTATTTCCCGATAGATGTAAATATTCTATAAATGAATGTTTCGAACTAGCCACTTTTTTATTGACACAGTTCAAAGAAAACCGTGACTTTCGATAGTTTATAACGATACAATTTTGGTTGTAAAACGATTTTTTCAAAATTTGTATTGATTTCCTGTAAATACTGTTGAAAAAGAATTTTACTTTTCTATAAATTAGATGGATGGAGGTTATTAATCATTGATTGACACATGATATTATAGACAGAAACACCTTCGTTTATATCATACCAGGAGAAAGAAATTATATTAAAATTATTAAAAATAACAATCGGCACTTAGAGAAGCAGATATGTGAAAGAAATATTTTAAATAGATCTTAGTATCCAACAAGAAGTAATCTAGGATTCAGAATATGTTTATAATGTGTGTGAGTTTAAAAAATGTAAAAGTTATTTCTTTTTCTAAGTTTTCAATTTTTTTGAATGGGAATAACTTGTCTGGTAAAATCAGAAATATGACACTTCTTTTTGCTGTTTTACACACACTTTAATGTTGTTTTTCCTTTCTTTATTAAGTACCTTTTTCATCGTATACAAAGTTTATATATGTCGGCTTCTCGTTTGACATTCATAAGACTTCTTTTAAAGCAAAACAACATTTATTAAGCACAACCATTACACTTCGTAACTGCATACAACGTAACTTCGTTCAATCGTACCGTACTCGTCACTTCTCGTAATCGACTCTCTCTCGACTATTTCTAAAAATCAAATTCAAAGTAGCGCTGTTGCCACTTACCTGATATCATACACTGATATACAATAATTATGTTGCAGTCATGCTTTTGTCAGGTATAATATTAAATACGCTTACATGTATAAGATAGTAATATAGAAATTAAAATATCGTTCTCGATATTTTAATGAACTAGAATGTATAGATTTGGTATGAAGTCCTTTGATGAAAACGGTAGATATGTATTTAATTTTGGACAGAATATACCCAAAATGAAAATGTATATTTCTTGCTAACACTGGTTTCTTTTCACTATACCATTAAGCTGAACAGTGAACGAAGCAAATTTGTAAACATGCTTCGAATGTCCATATTTCCAGTCCTATTCTATTAAAATACTGCATTTTTTCAAACGCGAGTTGCCAAAAATTAGTCTTTAGAAAATTGTAAAATTCAGAGAAAAATAGAAAGACAATAAAAGCGGCATCAATTTAGATGGAGAGAAAAATCGCTTCGTTTGAACAGAGCTTAACCTTCTCACACCGAGTGAGGCGGTCCCGAGCGGTCTAAAAATTTCCCCTTAATAGCGGCGAAGGCCGGTCTGAGGCAGTTGGCTTCTTTTAATGGGAGGTGAGGTTCTGAGAACGCTTCGGGATGAACGCGGTAGGGGTTCCAATTATTCTTGCCAACCACAGCCCATTTGCGTGCGCCTAAGGCCCGGTGCACACTAGCCGATTTGTGTCGTTGAGCAGTAAAATATAACAATAGTAACCCACGTGCCCCCTTTTTATCTCTACAGAGGGAATAGGGTTTCCTATGTTATATTTTACTGCTCAACAACACAAATCGGCTGGTGTGCACCGGACCTAAAGGGAAGGTTATTGTAAGGATAAGGTGGTCAGGTAAATGACCACCCAAGAGTCCAATTCATGTCGTATCCTCCTAAAAAGGCCCGGTTTTAACTCTTTGAATCCGGCTGGAGTGAGAATTCAAGTGCCTCTAAAACTGGAGTAAATTTTCATTCATGAAATCAGAATGAAGTCCTCACTTTCTCTACAGAAATTACAGGAGGATGACACCCTCGGTTGCGCGATCAATTATCAACAAAGAAAGAAATTAAATTTCCCCCGTAAAATTCGCCCAGGGGCCCGAAACCACCTGAGTCCGACCTGTGTCGAATGAGGCGGTTTGAGGCGGAATAGAGCTCATAGGGTTAAAGGAAAAAAATCTCCGCGGGATTAAAGAGTTAAAGTTCGAAAAGTTATTTTCGGCTCAGTTTAGATGAGTTATATTAACGTCATAATCGGTAGCAACATGAGGACTATTTTGAGACGGTCTTCCGAATTTTGAAACGTAATCATCAGCGTCACTAATCCCATCAATCTTGCACTTCACACCTGTTGAGGACGATTGATTTAATATGCAACAAGTCCAAAACATGTACTCCGCACTTACGGTGGAATTGGGTTTTGAACCCAGAACTCTACACATACGAAGCCAACAATTTACCACTAGGTGCTGCAGCCAACACTGTTAATAGAAAACATCAATTTTCTATGGAAAAGCTGATTTGGGATGTTTAAGGGAGTTTTAATTGCTGCTGGTTGGTTGCAAAATACACAAGCAAATCATTTCTAACTGAATGTTATAAGTAAAATCACTGCATGGAGGTATACGAGAAAGTGCTTGTTCATTTTTTATAATCTTTCGATTCTGCCTTTTAAGTTTGTGTGGACTTCTAGATGAAGTTGGAAATGAGGTGCCTTTTATATGTTTACATTAAATGTGTTTTGTTTCTTCTAATGTTTACAAACAGAAAATGTTGTATCTAAGTGACGATATAACGCGTTCTGAATAAAGCCTTTCCTACATTTCTAGAAGATTTTGATCTTCTTTTACTATTCTTTCTTTTCTGTTTCGCAGGATCATTTATAATGATGTGCTAAAAGATTACGTACGCGATGTTTTTTTATTATTATTTTCGACTATTTTTCTCGAATTTATTCTTGTCAGCCTGCTGTATCATGCTTCTTCTCTAAGGCTTTTCTCTAAGCATAAAGGGATTTAGTGTTTGCCTCAGCTCTTTTCTCAAAAGGTAGCCAATTTGTTAACTTGATTTTATGCCCTTTTCTTTGTGAAATAATTCTTTCTTCTTTTACCAATTTTCCATGTATTAACATTTATTATACATTTTTTTGGTATTAAAATTAAGACATTTTTAAAATTGTCCCTACCACCGAAAGTGATAAATTTGATAGCTTGTTCTAGAGTCTAATTATATGTCATTTTTTAACTAATTTTACTTTTTAACTAAGTTAATTACACTAACTGCGCAATTATATTTCCTCATTAACGAAGCGTTTATTAAACAAAACAAAATAAAAGTTATTAAAAATTTTCTTTGCGGCTAAAGCGATCCGTCTAATATGTAAGGGCTTTATTGACGTTTTCAAAGAATAATAAGATGAGTTATTTTCTTTAAAAAAGTCATTGACGTATGAATCAATTATTTAACTATTAAAGGGTTGTCGTTATATTTAATATAAATATCAATAAATTTATTTCTTTATTTTATCATGGATACTCTAATTTTGTATTGATATATTTATAACCTTACCTTCACAGTAATTTAAACATTCTGGTATGAAGATAGTTTATAGTTAAAAATAAATATTTCTGTATCGGTAATTCCGAATTTTATCATTATGTGGCACTGTAAACGGTTTAATTCCATTTTACTATACCTGGACATCAATTTTATATCAATAGTTATTATCGTACTGTAATTAAACAGGGGAGGCAGGACTTTAGCGGAAACCCGGCATAATATACATTGAAAAATATGCATTATAAAGAGAGGTTTATCTCTCAGAATAAATAAAAACATTCATTAAAAATTAATACAGTTAGTGTATTTTTTATGAATTAAAACATATTAACAGAATTAAAAAATATGCAATAGTAGAAGTGATTTTCTAATCGCTTTCAATGCTTTTTCAAAGAATCTCAATGATAAAAATTGCCCTTTTAATATTCACGGCTTTAAAGATCTTATCCTTGAAAGCAGTCTGGAATACAAAATCTAAAAAAAATTTTAAAAATACCTTTCACTTTTCATTGAGGCATAGAAGGAAACTAAGGGCTTTTTTTATTAATTTGTCTAAATGATTAAATACCCTACCATTCCTGTTTCCCGTCCTGTGTTTTGCTTTTCTCTCTCGAATACAAATGACACCATGGTTCTAGTCTTTCTTAACAAAAAAAGGGGAATTACTTATTTAGGCGGAAACTTCGCGTTTGTTTGTAATAAAAGTGAGGACATTTTATCTCTTATTTAAGCGTAGGGTAAATGCATTTTTATGGTGGTTGTTATTCAACCCGATGGCTAATATTTGTATTTAGCGTTTTTACGTTTGTGTTTGGATTTCCTTTTTCTTTTAAAATAATGCTTATTAGATGGTATTGATCTCCTTTGTCTTTTGTTGGGAAATTTCGGTCTAAGAGAATCTATTTTTGCAAGCTTCTTACAGAAACATTTCTCAGATATTTTGAATCCATTTCGAATTTAGCCCTTAGCCTTTAACACAGTGGACTAGAATAGATTCCTTGTTTGTTTAATTTGATTCTCTCAGAGTATTTTTCTTAGTTTTTTGCTTTCTTTGAATGATTTTGATTTACATTGCTTTTTTGTTTTCTGTATGCAGCTGCAACTGCGCGCAACTTAAACATTGTCTAAATTTTATTGTTTAAATTTTGTTGTTTCTGTTTAAAGTTTAAGTTAAAATGTTTTTAAATTTGTTTATCCTACTTTATCTAGTTGATTGTTTTTAAGCTGTATTTTTATGAAATCATATTTAAAGGGTTCTGTTTCATCACTCTATTAAAATATATTTCACCGCTTTCCAGCAACTCTTAATGTTAGTTTAAAAATAAGACTTAATGCAAAAATCAGGTATTAAACCTTTTTGGGAGTCATTATAATGTTTCATTAACACTACATTTTCAGCAAAATAATGGAGAAATGCTAAAAAGCAAATTATATTTTAATAATCGAACTTTGTAATCCTTATTCAATGATAGTTATAAACTTCGAAAATTGAAAATTAAAATTTATTATATAAATACTAGAATTTTATCACGCATAAAATTAACTTTCTTTCTATTGGCATAAAAATAAATTGATTCGTGTAAACGATATTGAATGGAAATATCAAAAGATTAATTTATTACATGCCTATCTATATCTATGAGTAGAATGATGAAAAACAGCAAAAAAAATTTTTTGACTGTAAAAATAGTTAATGAAAGTTATTTCAAAGGCTTAAATGAAAGGAAGATGTGTCAGCTCACCAAAGGATTACTATTTTTAGAAATATAATTCGAGATCATACTGGGAAGTAGCATATTATACAATGGCATACAAAAGTTAAGGAACATTTCGTAAAATGCGAGAAATTTGCAATTAATACGAAAACTATGTTTCGAAATCAGTTCTGGAGAATCGTGTGACATTTAATAAAGTATCATATACATATTACAGTGAAGATTCGGTCACGAAGGCAATTAGGGGGACCACCAGAAAGGGATGAAGGCGAAAATGGAGTTTCACCCATCCTGTTTCACAGAAAGCTGATAACGAGATGTAAATTTTATCAATAGTTACGGCTTAATGTGCATAATATTTACATGCCTTTTCGTAAGCATAGCATAAATATTCGGGAAGATATAAATGTTTCTTTAAAGAACACCAAATTTTTTCGCATGTGTTTTGCTTGTAACATGCAGAAGTTTCATTCAAATTATTCGAAATTTGTAGAATACTTAACAATATGGTACAGAAGTATTGTATTAAACTTTGAAGTAAATGCGTTGAATATTAAAGGAAATATGAGTGTTTGTACTAAATAATTTTTTACTGCGCATGTGCGAGACGCAGCGGGAATTTTTTTCATAACTTCAAAGCCAGATATATAGAGCAACTTAAAAAAAATATCTAGTTTAATCCCATGAAAATTCAGAAAACTGTCGGCATTTCAGTGAGGTGAATTTCAATTTCTCTTTAAGAGAAGCTAAATGATGAGGGTTCTTGTACAATCTGATATTTTTTAAATTTGAATCTTCGAACAGTAGCATTGAATTTTAATAAAATTGAATATCCTGAATACCATGAACACTTATATATTAAATACATTATTTAAATTGCCTTTTCTCGAATACCATTCGAAGATTAAAGTTTAAAAAATATCAGTTTGTGCAAGAACCCTCATCATTTAGCTTCTCTTAAAGAGAAATTGAAATTTACCTTACTGAAATGCCGACATCTTTCTGAATTTTCATGGGATTCAACTGGATATCTTTTTTAAGTTGCTCTATATATCTGGCTTTGAAGTTATGAAAAAAATTCCCGCTGCGTCTCGCACATGCACAGTAAAAAATTATTTAGTACAAACACTCATATTTCCTTTAATATTCAACGCATTTACTTCAAAGTTTAATACAATACTTCTGTACCATATTGTTAAGTATTCTACAAATTTCGAATAATTTGAATGAAAACTTTGTATGTTACAAACAAAACACATGCGAAAAAATTTAAGATTTTTTTAAAGAAACATCTATATCTTCCCGAATATTTTGTGCTATGCTTACGAAAAGGCATGTAAATATTGTGCACATTAAACCATAACCATTGATAAAAGTTACATCTCGTTATTAGCTTTCTGTGAAACAGGATGGGTGAAACTCCATTTTCGCCTTCATCCCTTTCTGGTGGTCCCCCTAATTGCCCTCGTGACCGAATCGTCACTATAATATGTATATGATACTCTAATGAATGACACACGATTCTCCAGAACTGATTTCGAAACATAGTTTTCGTATTAATTGCAAATTTCTCTCATTTTACGAAATGTTCCTTAACTTTTGTATGCCAGTGTATTTCGTTGAGCCGAAACAGAAATATAGGGGGAAATCTAGTAAGATGGCGACCTTAAGATCTTGTTATTTTTCCTGACCTCATTATTCGATGTAGGAGTATTATTATTTCGGCAAAATTTTCTTAAAACCGTTTACTTGAAAGTTATATTTTTTTAAATTTGTATTTTCTAATTTGAGACTGAAAATTGTCAATTTAGAAAAAAAAGTAATTTTCGTCATCTTACCCGTTTATGGGACCAGAGCTTGCACATAAAACATTAGAATCCCAATTCCGTTTCTCTTTGCTCACTGCAAATTATGCATTCTTTATTGTCGAGGTCCTTTGGGCCCATATTGTCATCAGCGTCAACGTAAAGAAATTCAAATGAATGAGTTGAGTCTTCAGATTCAAATTATTAGGTGTCAAGGTGTCGTTTGGTTACTTTCTTCTTTTTTGTAGAATTTTAAGCAGGTTTGTTGCGTTTAGTCTTATTAACTTCAGTCGTCTTCAACTGTCACAATTTTCGTTTATTTTCTTTTTCCTCTTTCTCCTTCTTTAATGAGATATTCATTTTTCATTGGAATGCCAGTGAAGGGTAAGTGGCAGTCAGGTAGCATGACGAGCTCATGAATTAGCATGGAAGGGTTCGTCATCTTACCCTCCACCCAATTCTTAATCTTACCCGACTTCACCTTTTTATCCATAAAACATTGAAGAATATTAGTGCATCAGGAAAAATGAAAGTAATACAACTTTAAACACGTTTTGATTAGCTCTTTACGAATATCACATATATAAATCATAAATATTTACTCCATGAACGCTATCGCTTAACAAGCAGCAAAAAAACAACAACCCAAAACCGCAATACCGTGTACTGTGAATCACACTAATAGCGGGGTAGAATCTTTTGGTGTGACACGGGTAGCTGGTCGCTATAGGTATCTGATGATGCAGAATCGGGGAATTCATCTAAGGTAATTTTCGAAAAAAATCCAATTCGTCATCTTACACTCCTCATCGTCTTACCCGACTTTTCTCTCTCTCTCTCTCTCTCTGCATTTATATATATATATTTCTATTTCCATATATAGAAGAAGAAAAGAGCTCTGTATCTCTATATATATTATTTTCTTCGTTAAAAGATCTCTGGTGTTCTATAAATCTTTGTATTTCTATTATTAGCTACTTATTTTTAGTGTTTTTAAATGGATGCTATAACTGCTTATATAGAAAAATTGCCTTTTACCAAAAGGAAATGTATCTCATTTTCACTATGCAATAAAATCCAAACGTTAACTTTTGATAATTCTTTGGGATAATAATTTTTCACCATAGATGTAAAGAATGAGCAAGGGGTAAAAGTCAAAATCATCACTTCCATGATTTGATGTAGTTCTGATACTTTTCACTAAATGGACTTGCATCTTCATTGTTACGTGCACCATGAAATATCCAATAAGGGTTTGTTTGCTGACCCTTGATGGGATGCGATTGAGAAGATCTTTCCCTTCTGGATGGTCATGGACTCTTCTTGGCTATACAGTTTCGCCTTGAAGTCAGAAAATTAGCTCTCACTTTGATGTCAATTTGTGAAGGTCATTGTCTTTTTACTTTCTCCTATGAGAAGTATGCAAATAAAAAGTATCGTAATCAACCTCAAGATTTGGACGAATCTTCACGTTTGAGAGGTCTTTAAGTCCGAAATCGCTTTTTTGAAATTATATCTTTCTGTCTGTCTATGAACACGATAACTCAAAAACACATTCAGTTAGGCAGATGAAATTTGGTATGTTATCTTCTCACCAGATTTATAGATTTCTGAATTTTGAAAAAAATCCATCATCAGGAAATATATCTGTTTGTTTGCCAGTATGCGCATGTGAACACGATAACTATAAAATCGGAAAGAGCTATATAAATAAATTTGGTGCAAAGAGTATTTTGATCAAATTCTTTGACGCATAATGTTAAATGGTATTACAATATTTGGTTACAAAATTTACCTGGTGTAAAATTTATAAGAAAGTTAATGCGAGAGACCAGAATCTCTCGTATTTACTTTCTTATCTTACATCGCGTAAATACTTAGCCAAATCCACATTTTTACTCTTCTTGTTGCGATATTTTTTTTGAAAACTGAAACCAGAAAAATCTAGATACCATTGGAATATAAAAAGCTTTCCTATATCTGTTTAATCTCTACCAAACGTATGAAATACTTTCCCTTTTCTGAGGAGATTTAAAACTCACCAGGCGGCAAAACTGTCTCGAAAGAAATATAGCAAGCATATTTTTTGCTCAAAATCCAGAAAAAAATAAAAACATCTCACGGCAACCGAAAGTAGGACACTAAATCTATTTGGAGCGTTATGTTTATCGTCCTACGATATGTTCAAGAACTTATCTCCAAAATATTTAAAAAGTGCTTCAAAGTTTAAATTTCTTATAGATAATAGTAAGTGGTTTTAATTAAACACAAAAATTCGCTAATAATACATATCAGTTTTTGTTTGACGATCCGCTTATCGCATATTTAAATGCACTTAGCCCTTGATGTCCCTTGTTTCACGGGAAATATAGCGAAAACAAATTAGACAGTTAAAAAAATTTTATTTAAAAAATGTCATCTAATAAATTTAACAAATCCTAATAGAGAGTTCTATACGATTTGTATTGCAGAACAAAATCCTTAATTAAATATTTGTTAATTCAAGATAGGCATAATGTATAGTGTAAAGCTTAGTAATCTTTATACAAATTAAATTGCAATTTTTAGTAACAAGCTGAAGGCTTTCAAACTTAAATTTTACTCGCCAATTGTGAGAAATCTCACTCTCGCTTGTTTTCTTACTTTTCCACGAATGATCTCACAGTTTTTTATTTGTTTACATATGTCTTCTATCTGTTGTTTGGATACATTTCTTGGTATACATAATATTAAGTGTTTTTATTTGTTTTGTTCTTGTTCACAGACAAAATAAATTGACTTTCCAAAAACAATTTAATAAAAAAAATGAGAAATAAGAAAAATTAATGTGGCATTAAAAAATCAAGGATGGTACGATTTTTCATTAATTATATTTAAAAAAAGCATTGAGTTTTTTAAACCCATTTCGGCCCTCTTACGAAAAGGTTTAGAGTATTTTAAAGGTTGACTTGGAAAAAGAAAAAATAAATATTAACAGCCTTCTTTCTTTAAAGCCAAGTCGTTCACTCACCCAAGTGTATTATTTTAAACTTGAAGGTTAAATACGTAACTGGAACGAAGTATCA
>BGPR01015466.1:0-17651 GCA_013235015.1 Araneus ventricosus
TCGATGTATGGTTTAAGTTACATGTGCTGGGTAAGATTGGTCATACATCAATTAATTATAGTTGTAATGAATATTGACTTTTGAACAAATTTTTTATTTTTGCTTTTATGAACTTCAGAACTAAATTCGCATTCAGGGTATATGATTTGCAACACTTTGAAAGGAAAACACCCATTTTGTTTGTTGGTTTATATATGTATGGCAACAGTTTGAAGTTGGAATACTAATTTAACTTCTCTCCTACATTTTTATTGGAAGATGAAAAGTTTTTTTATTAGATTGATAAGAAAGCTTCATATAGATCTCAAGAATACTTCCTCATTAACAGATAATCAGTTAATTTAAGTACTATTTTATAGTAATTTCGGTAAAATGGGGAATTAAGAAGATGGTCATAGCGATGACAACGTGCATCTGTTTAAAATTGCCAAGCTTAATTTCTTGACAGATGTTAGTTAAATAAATATTTAAAATACAGATTGTAATTAATGATATGAAGCAAGGCATTTATTTTGACAACAAAAATCATCTATAATGCATATATAGGCTCAACAATTACAAAACAGATCACACTTTTTAGTGCATCATAAATGATTCATACCCTTTATTACAAAAGGGGCTCATTTATATAGAGCAATGAATAAAAGTATTGCTAAAATAGACTAAGTAGCTACATTTTTTGCTGAATTTCTAAAGCCTATTCTTTTAATTTATGATGAGCCGCGAAAGTTGCATGACTTTTGGAACAGTAAAAGAGTAATACATTATTACTTCTCATTTTGTGCTTTTCCATGAGTTATGTTCATCAACCATTAGATGTTGGAGTATTTTTTATAATAAAAGCTTGAAAAGTCTGCAAAAAAAGTGGCTAGGAACATTGATTGCAGAATATTTTTACTAAGTGTTTTCCCATTTTAAAAAAATATTTGTAGAACTGTCTTCTTCCAGAAAATACAATCAATGATTTTAAAGGCCATGGACTGTTCCTATTAAGATGTAGAAGAGTGAAGCATACTATAATATCTGGAAGAGATGTTCAACTACATTAGCTTGAGTCTCTACTGTCATTTGAGTAGAGGCTAAATTAGAGGCCATCTGACCTGAATGATTTAATCTTGAAAATGGTGTCATTTCAGGTATGGCTTTGTCCTTAGTTTGCTAAAGATTTGACCTGTTTAAGCTTTATACATAAAAGCGTACCTCTGGATTCAAGAAAAATAATTTAAAAAAAACAAAAAGCAATAATGAAGGTTTGGCTGAAGAAATAGTAAACTACAAGAAGTTGCAAAAGCTTTGAAAAACATGAAAGACAAACTTAATAAAAGCAGAAAATGTCTTTTATTCGTCAAGTGAGTCTAAAATTACATATAATCACTTGCTCCTGATATTGCAGTTTTGCAAAATATGAAGAGGGAATCAATCAAGAGCTTATTGGACGATAAAATAGGAGATTTGCTGTAATAAAATAACAAACTTCGAGAGACTATTGCACCTTTCCTGAAAATCGCGACATTGTTGGAATGGAAAAGTCAGATGCTCATAAATTCTTGATTAGACAACTTTTTTGATCTCGTTATTAAAATAAGCATTTGATCAAATAATGGATTTTCTTTTAAAGTTGAAACTATCTATGGGTTTTTGATAAATATTTAAAACTCTGCTTGCTTAATACAATTTTTATACTTATTTACGTTATGACCTTTTACCCCATACTACTCACTTTACCCACCCATGAAGTCCTCGCTTCCTGGTCAAAGGTGTCATAAAATTGTTTCATCGATTATTTTTCCATTTAATGTATGTGTTCTTCAATAATGTAATGTAAAATAACAACTTAAAGAAACTCATGATATTTAGCAAATTCTTATATTTATAATCTACCTAGTTAAAAAATGTGGATTTTATGACCACTTTACCCCCACGTGACACTATATTGTTGTTATAGATGGGCGCCTTACTATTATCGTGAAGAGAACTTCGATCTAGAAAAATATTTGGCTTATTAAATAATTTAAATTTCTTTGCAAAAAGATTGAAAAGATGTTATTAATTAATTAAAACTAGACTTTGTGATTCAGTATTGGTTATATTTACAAATTATTGAAAGTATATTTGGCTAAGCAGGGATGACTTTCATTACAATACTGTTTGTAAAGAACAGTTTCTTGTTTATATTTGTTATTAGGTAGGTTTTTTAACAAATAGTGGCTATTTATTAATTTATTTTTCTATTTATTTATTATCTTATTTTTTAGGTATAGACATCATTCTTATTTTGTTTGTTTGAGCTTTTCTCCAAACCTTAGGAAATTGGTCTTGCATTCTTCATAGGTACAATATTTTGGTCTTCAGCACTAACAGAGATTTAAATTATTTTTTAAACCTTTTATATTCTTTTCTAAAAAAGTCATTGATGTGTTGTTTTTTATTATGCAAATCACTGTCCTTGGACGCAACCATTTAGGATTTGGGGTCCTTATTAGCATGCATATTTACCTCATTAAATGGATAGTCTGTACGGAATAACTTTCTGTTATTTTGTAACTTTCATTAAATATTTATGTTTGTGTAATATATTGCTATGTGCTTTGTTGTCTTGTTAAAGCAATTATCTAATTAAAATTCCAAAATCAGGCTTTGTGGTATACTAATTTTATTTAATGAATGCTTCTGTAATTTTTAGATAAATAATCATTTTTTAAGGTCTGTCAACCAGATCCAGGAGCGAAAAGTAAACAAAATAAATGACGAATCAACCAACTAAAGCAATTAAATTCAAGTAATTTCAGAAGTGAAGAAAGGAAATTCTATTGAAGTCTTCTAGATCGATTGAAGCATTATTAAAACAAGGCTGGCTTGAACGATTTAAGCAGTCTGAAATGCAGTGAATCTGGTCAATACACTGATAATTTTGAAAATGAATTTGACAACTTAGATTAAGTGCTAATAGTAACTTTCAGTCATTCAAATATGATTTGCTTGAAACATTTGAGCATATTGCAAGCCATTTGAAAACTTGCAAACGTAAAAGAATTCAGGTGTTAGAGGAAAAAGAAGCTTTACTAGAAACGCTGGAAAATTAGCTGCTATTAATTGATAGCCCCGACGCCATATTTGTTACAAATTGCAACTTGTTCTTATAAAAGAGATTTTGAGAATAAATAATGACAGTTTTTTATAATATAGCAGGAGTGAGGATTCTTGGTTTAATAGACCATTCTAAAGAATTTTGAAACTTTCTTCTTACATCTACGTGTAAAAAAAAAATGTCAGGATTTCGCAGGTGCCTTTCAAACTTTCCATTTAGATCTATAGCTGAAATAAAATAGTCTAATAGACACAGCTGACATGTGGTTAAGAATTACCTTTTGAATCTATATACTTGGAACATAATGCTATTTT
Source organism: Araneus ventricosus (assembly GCA_013235015.1). Classification (NCBI taxonomy): domain Eukaryota; kingdom Metazoa; phylum Arthropoda; class Arachnida; order Araneae; family Araneidae; genus Araneus; species Araneus ventricosus. Next base: position 3,403 of record BGPR01015466.1, read on the forward strand.
ATTTTTGTTGTTGAAGGTCTGTCAGGCAGAATTTTTAGAAACACAATGAAAAATTTGGGCTTGATTGCATATATCGTGAACACGCCAACTGGCCTTGCAGTTGATGGGCAATATGTTAGAATTGGATGTTCACAAATACATCTCAAAAATAAGTTATCAAAAACCTATCATAGTATCATGGGATCATTCATAAGATTGATTCATTAAGAAAGCATGCTGAAGTGCCAAAGTTGCGCAGATGCTTTCCAAGTAATTCATGACACAGTGAAGCATTTTTTCCATGGCAAAGTTGTGAAAATACTTTTGGAAAATTTGATGGTTACTTTACAAGCAAACCCAAATTGTTCTAAACAATGAAATTTTCTCGTATTGTGAAGATCAACAAAGCATTTATTTGTGATTATCTTTAATAGTATCTTCTTGTGAACAAAACACAGTTATGTCTCTGTGAGTAATGACTAATGAACAAAGAAACTATGTTCTTCTCTTAGCATTATCTGAAATATTTGCTGTTGCCTGGGGAATATGTCAAGAAAAGTTAAAAATTCTGTTTGTTCCATGTCAGTATATGTCCATTTATTCAGTCTATGATTTCTTCTTTAAAAAAATTGTAAAACAATACTTAGAAGAATTATCAATCTGTCTTACTAATAGCGCCGTCATAAAATTTTGTAACTCTTCTGAAAAAGACTTCCTGGTCATTTATTTTCAGAATTTGAAGAAATCCATAGAAATATTTGATATTAGTCAGGATATGACTAGTACATTTCTTGTATTGCCTTTACCAAGAAAAAGGAAAGCCAGTTAAGCTCAAAAACGTTGACACACGCAATTCACTCAAAAAAAACTACATTGTTGAAAAAATAACAAAGTGATTTTTTTTTTAGCTAAGTACACCCATCACTTATTAAGCAAGCAGATTCATATTTCTCTGAAAATGAATGTAAGAGTAAAGTGACTGCTATTAGGTTGCAAACATTTAAGTTTTTATTTGTAACTAGCTGATATGCCGGCGTGCCGGATAAAAATATTTTCAAGATTCAAGTACTTACTAACACTTTCAATTTACTAAAAGTGTTTTCACGGTATCTTTCATTGATTTTAAGTTCATCAACGACCCACTGGACTAGCAGTGAAACACCCTTCTTTTCTCTCCTTAGTTTGGAACCACTTGGCAGGCTCTGTAGTCCTTCTTCTCCATTCCTCCTCCCAACATTGCTATGACAAACAGCAGAAACTCTTCATTATCTTTTAATTTTTTATTGCTCAGACTACAATTCTACTTCTCTTTAGTGTTTTTTTGTGTGACGGAAGAAACAGCATAGTGATCTTTCTTTTTTCATAAGGCGCTTCTCCAGTAGAGTGGGTTCCAATATCTTGAAGAAGTTTGAACACTCATTTTGATCATTAAAATTTGGCAATTAATGGCGCTGGAAAGGAAGTAGTGTATCATTGTATTGTGGCATGACATTACTGAAGAGGTATATACAGTAAAAGCTAAATAAATTTCTGCCCTCTGCCAACATTCAAGAAAACAATATTTTATCATAACTTTCACAATGGCAAAAAATGCAGTTGATATTTGATAAAACGATCAATGGTTTGATTTAATTACAACCAACAGAAAGCATTGTTACAAATTGTGTGTGAAATAAATTTGAAATGTTCATTAAATTAAAGAGAACCTTATAAATATAGTGAAACTCATTAAAAGATAATTTTCTGCTCTTTAAGTGGTGTGTAAACTCATCTACATACAATATATTTTTCTGAAGTTATTGTGAAACTGAGATAAAGCGCGAAGTGAGCAATTTTTCATTATTTAATTAAATATCTTGGGAAATAATTTTGTTTTGAAAAAGGTAAATTAATCAAAAGAGCATTACTAGAAGATAAGCATGTGCAAATTGATCATCAAGACTTCTATTCACCCAATTTTAGGAGAGTTCATGAATGAACCGTTGACATCTTTTTTTCCCTCCTTTTTCCTCTTCTACAATGGGAACGGACTGAAACGCCAGAAGGCAACACTCATTAGGATCGGTTAAAAATTGTGAAGCCCAGCTGTCTATGCTATTATATTTTTTGTATACCACGCGTTATTTGCCGCGGGATGTAGAGGTTGTATTGTGCTGGACACATGTGAACCGCATACATGTAGTTGCCCATCTGAAAAAATAATATGTTTTTTTTAAAATATGCGCCTGCCCTTTCCGAGCCATCCTTGGCCCTCAGCCTCGCAAATGATATTTTCAAAGTTTGTGCCTTTTGAGCTAGAATTCTCAATCAACCAGGTGTTATGGGAAGGTGTGAAAGTAAAGCACTCTCTTCTCCCTATATCAGTCATAGCGGCGCTTTCATGACGATGGCCTAGGTGTGTAATTTGTAACCGTGTGACATTCGCGCCCAGTCTTGGTATATCGAGGTTACGTATTAGTAGTACTGGCACACCGACTTTCAATCTGGGAAGGTGACTGAATTCAGGTGTTGAAAAGCTCTACGAATATGATGTTCCTTGGTATACCCATTACCGTCTGGAAAGATATTCTGCTAATATCTCACTGATGAAAATTCAAACAAAACATCGAGAGAATAATTCACCTCAACAGTCAACGTTCTGTAAACGTATTAAAGCTTCAAATGCCCAACAGGAAGGTGGAGTGTAGATCCTACTATTGTTTATGGTCGAAAGAAGAAATATTTTTTCTTATATTAACTTTTAACACTTTGGTAAAAAAGCCAAAACTCATGATATTTAGAAACGAATTTATTTCTAGATAAAAAAGTATTGGTAAAATTGCGTTTTAAAAAATATTTTTTAAATACTATGTAAATAAAACTTAATTTCTGCTTGACTAACGAGATTCATGCTTAATACATATCATTTTCTGGTCTTTAAATTGCATACAAAAGAACAGCTTGTCTAATAAAGAGATTTCAAGGTTATTGTACAGCATTCTAACAATAGAAACTAGAAGCGATAATTGATTCATTTAATTCAAACTTATTAACTTAAGATTAAATTAACTCAAAGGTTGAAAATAACTAATTTATTAAAATTTCCTTATCATGCAGGTTCACTGCGTTTGGGAAGGTTCTGGGCCGATTGGTGAATGAGACAGAACATATAATTTCCTTGTTTATAGAATCATTTATAAACATAGCCCAAAATTTTAAAATAAAATAAATCGGTTCAAAGTCTAGTTTTCCTAACAGCCAGTAAGTGCATAATTTACATTCATTTCAATCGTCTACCCGTGAAAACTTTTGAAATACAGATAAAATTGAAGGAAAATAAATAAGTAAAATTGTTATCATTGAAAAGATAAATTTTTTATCATTTTAAGATGTTGTAAAATCATTTTTTTATCGACATTTGTTCAGAAGATTTGCAGCGGAAAAAAAGGATTCCGTGATAGTTAGGTTTTAGTAATTCCATTCACATGTTTTAGCATTCTGAAGGATCGCGTGACAGTTGATTGAAAAAAACAAAAGTAATCTATAGAAGGACTGGAGTCAATGGGCTTTGTTAATTATTTAGGTGGCTTCAACGTGCAGACAAAAACAAAATTAATTTAATGTGTTCTGCCTAGCCCTAATCGTTGTTGGGTTTCAGCTACAACTCTGCCAATTGTGTCCAAATTAGTTCATTGGTTTGCGATGAAAGCTTAATACCAAATTGAAACAGACCAGACTTCAGACACTTTTAGCATTTATTTATGTAAACAAGGTTCGGTCGAAAGCCGTATTTTCTTATACAATGCTTTGCCCTTTGGCAAGCTATCAGCAGCAGTAATGTGGCCGTTTATTTCTGTAAAGGCAAAAAATGCTTATTGAAATTCATTAAAATATATTTTTTGAAATCAGAAAACATAATTTACATTGAATTCTTCAGCATTAAAAGATATTTTCATAATATTTAATGGCATGAAATCATTAGTTGTCGTAAATGATATTTCAGGATTATGACAAAACATCCTATGGCATTGGGCTCAAAACAGCTAATTTTCGTTCTTGATTAAATATAAACAAGAGCAGTAAACTCAGAAGGGTTTCGAAAACCTTTTCTTATTCAAATATACGAATACCAATGTGTAATTGATATAATTTACTACTGTTCACCATTTGGTGATTAACGACGTCAGACGGAATACGGACATTCCACATGTATTTATTTCTCATTATGAATGTTTATAAAAATAGTAAAATTTTGAAAATAAAGTGAATCAGTCCATTGCCCTATAAAGCAGATCCTTCTAAAATTTAGTTATTTCAAAATCAGTTGTATGTAATTAAAATTAACTAAACTTTAAAGTCAATAAAAATGTTCACAAAGTAAATTAATTTTCAATGAAAAGAGGTAAAATTACGGAAGACTTTTCCAGATAAGGGTAAATGTTTTTTGAATTTAGGACAGAATTAGCTCAAGGATTACGAGCGGAAAAACGGTTCCGGTTAATTTCTAATTAACTGCCTGTTTAATTCTTTTGGACTTAGAAAAGAGTTCATAAGTGTTTCCCCTTATCTTAAATATTAAGTGTACAAAATTTGGTTCCTTTGTCCATTGGTTTTAAGGAGGAGATGTGGAACATAGCCACAATGACTTTTTAATTTATATTACTGGATGATTTCTTATTGTCTGAACCACAACAAATATAAACCAGCCATTTTAGTAAGGAATTTAAATGAAGTCCAGTTTCAAGTACAGTATGCTAGGTAAGAAATCCCTTTTTGAAGTAAAGACAAAAGATGCAAAGAGTATACTTTTTGGGGATGAATCAGCCATTTTACTAATGAATAGATATGAATGGGTGTATTCAAAATTATACAACTATATTTGTGATTTAATAACTGTTCACAAAAGTTGCTTTACAGAACAGCTTTCCATGAGCTTAGTAGTAAAATACCATCATTCATGAAATTTTTTGCTTCAGGACTTACTGTGCCAGTTTCTGAAGCAATATGCGAGACGTGGGGTTCTATCATTGACCAGGTGAATAAGCAGAAATTGTGATCTGCAGATGGAAATGAAGATGATATAGGAACAAATGACAAGAGAACGTTTATTAAAATAAATGGTCCACCTTCTGGTTATAAAAATATTAGGAAGTGTTTGAAAGCTGCGTTAACTTTAATGTATGGAACAAATTATTCTCTGTATTTTACAAATATTCATAGAAGCAAAAAGCTAGGAAAATTTGTCGCTTCTAAAGTTGTAAACAGAGTGAATAATGAAGCAAAATGTTTACCTTGCTTCAAATGATAAATGGCACAGTTGTGTTATAATGGTTATTGTATGTGTATATATGTGTTTTATTTAAACACTAAATAAAGCTGAATTTGTTAAACTAAATATTTTACTGTATATAGGAATATACTCTTGGATTTGTCCATTTGTAAATTCTTAATTCAAGGAACATTCTTGCAGAAAGATTTTGGTATTAATGAAATTTGTCACAGAAAGCATAATTTTCTGCCACAAGACACATCCCAAACCAAGCTTCAACAACTTCTGCCAGGGATCCAAAGACACGTGTGGTCTATCGTTATCCTGGAGAAAGACCACCCCTTTATGATTTGCCGATTCTAAGCACTTCTAGCCAATGACTTACTTTAAATTGTCAATCTGGCTACTATATTAGACCAAATTAATTGTTTGGTGACAGCAGCTCATAATAGATAATATCCTTCCAATCGTGCCAACAGTAGAGCAAAACTTTCTGAGAATGGATATTTGCTTTTGGGGTGGTTGATGACGGCTCACTTGAATAACATCATAACCATTTTTGCTCGACATTATTGTAGATGATCTATTTATCCTTGCCCATGATCATCCATTTAAAAAATGAATCGTTTTCACTGTGTTTGAGTAATAAATCACATATGGAAATAACAGTTCATTTAAGTTTTCTCTTAACTTGTGGGATACTCAAACATGAAAGTAATTACTGAAGCCATTTCTCATCAAATGTTTATAAATGGTTGAATTCAACTTTTTGAGTCTCTCTGTAATTTCACGAATGGGAAAACGTTGATTATTTGGGATCAGCACCTGATTTGGTTGTCATCGACTGCAGATGGCCTAGTGGAGCGTTGCTGGTTTTAAAACATGAAATTTGTCCCATCTTAATTTTGCAGACAATGGAGAAATTCAGCATTTTTTAAAAAATGCGTGAAAACAATCCATATTTATAGAAAAGGTCATTCTAATTTCATATATGCAAGTGAAATTTTACATAAAAATTTATTTATTTAAATATTGAGGGCGAAAGATACACAGAAATAGCAGGAACTATGATGCAATCTGAAACACTCTCTCATTGGTCGAGTTGATTTTGATGTCATAGTTGCCCTTCTTCACATTTTTCTGTTTCACGACTTTTGTGCATGTTTTGATTTCAGGCATTTATATTGGCTTAAATTTTAGAAGTGAAGATTTAGACTTTTTTTTACTATTTCACGTTTAATTTCATAATGGATATTGGTTTCGTACAAGGTAAATCATATAATTTGCCAAAGATTGATTCCATAATGATGGCAATGTATTTCAAGAAAAACTCAGATTTTGTGATGACTTCCCTTGAATGCATTCAGTAACCCGAAAGAAGCTATATACTATACACAATAGACTTCACCTTAGGAAAAATGGATAGGTTTTCAAAAGCATCCAGCAGCGATAAATTGAAGAGGGACACTCGGACATTCCGAGAAGACACTGATATTTCTGTTGTACAAGAAAGAATAAAAAGCTAAGAACTTGATTTTTCGTGATCTGTGAAATTTCGTATGCCTACGGGGGAAAAAAAACAGGAATATACTTATTTTAGAAGTTCCGCTCAAAATAAATTCAAGTACGGCATTTTTTTTTAATACATGTGTGACTTCGAAAAATTTATTTTATTTCATATATGTTGTTTTACTATGCTGTGAAGTATATTAATTATTTCCTTTGTACAAGTATTAATTTTAAGATACCAGTTAATAGTAATTAATATAAAATCCGGTTTAAAATAAATTATATAAAGAAACCTGTATAAATTTATAATATTCAAACAAGACCAAATGTGACTGAACTAAGGTTGACTTTTTGAAAACTGATTTTGATTTGAATCTTTCCATTGAATCTAAATTGATTTTACATCAAAAATTAATTCTGCGAATTATTTCCTTGCACTACAAATGAAAACGCATTTCATTATCAAAAAAGTCATAATTTCAAACTTATTTTTAAGATATTCTAATTAATTTTCAATGATACTGTAATTTTTTAAAAAAATATATGAAACATTCCCATAACTATTGAAAAAATTTATGCAGTAAAAGCAGGGGAGGGGGAATAGAGGGCAAAAACCTACTAAATTTTATTATTTGCTTTAAAATATCTATTTCTTTTTTGCCACTAACCTCACCTTATATTTCTTGTCAAAACAAAACAGATATTGAATTCAAAGTTGTTTTTTACAGTGGTTTCTGATATTAGTATGGGGGAACATTGGTTTCTTAAAATATAAATTCCATGCAATCAAAGAAAAGGAGGATAATACATGGGAGAATAACTATTTACTTTATAAATAGCTATTTATTTTTGATGCTAATCTCACCTTATACTTATATTCAAAACAGATATGGAATTCAAGGCTATTTTTTACTGTGCTTCATGTTATACATTTTTAATATATATAATATAGTATATTAATTACTCACATCAAAATTATTTCCACAGACATGACGAACACTGCTTGCTGAAAAATTTTGGATTAATTTTATCATCTCTCTTCATTGCTTTACACCACTTTTTGTGAAGAACATCATTATTTGGTACATTGATAAATAATGTATCGGCTGCAGTTATATTTGTATCAACGCATTTAGGAACAATGCAGCACTTGTATCTTTTCGACATTATTTTGTCTGATGCAATAATTCGAAAATATAGAGGGGGAAAAAAAGTAAAACTTCTACAGTGAGTGCATAAAACAGTGCAAGCTCGCTGCTGTTTGGGCAGAGATGATGTCAGACCCGTTTCAAACCAGAATGTATCGTTTTCCCCGCCAAATCTCGTAGGCGAACTTTGAGTGCAATTTTTTTTAAAAAGAGCTTAAACGGACTAGAATTTTTTTTAAAATGTTATTATTTATTTTGAAGCATTCTAAATCAATTTTTAAAAAATTGAAAAATGCAGAATTTGCCCATTGTACACTGTTCATTCATTTACAGCATTGTCTCCATAAACAGAATTTATCTTTCTCATTGTTTGAAAAGCATTCTTACCTTTGCAGAACTAAAAAAAAAAGTATTAAATGCTGAAAAATCCACTTTTTTATCTCCATGTTTGCACTAAAACCAAACACATACAATTAAACCAATATTGATGGTGAAAAGTAGCAAATATTTGTGAAAGCACCAACTTTCATGAAATATCTAATTTTAAAGGTTGATAACAGTATTTTGGCATTCCTACTGTGAATCAGCGCTAGCTATTGGAAATTCTAGCACCTTCCAAACAATCTTGTAGGATGTCCCATCAAGATAGCATATACTTTGAAGAGGAGGAATCCTTACTTGTGACAAAAAAAAAGTACCTAAAGAAATAAAGTTTGGGCCTTCTATAAAGTTTATTTTCATCATTTCTACAGCATTTAGTCTTCAAGAAAAATGCAAAAGTATAGTATTACATCCCATGCATGGAGAATAAGTTTTATTAGAAACAGGGACAATGGTACTTGCATATGTTATAGTGTTTACATAGGAAGATGCTTAAAATGACCACCATGCATATGCTAATTGCATGCAATCTAACAGTACACATCCACAGAGTTAAGGCAGCTTGTAGGTTAGTAAATAAATTTCTTTCTGCAGTAACTAGGGTTCATTAAACCATTTCTTTCAAATGTCCTCAATGACAAAAATCCACTTGAGTCTGTCAGACAATCATGGCAGCCACACAACCAGACGATTTAGCAGATTCACTTGATTCCCATAAACATATTTTTTGATACTGTGGATGTCATGCTTTTTCTTTCACATTTTTCATGAAAACTGTTTATTATGGAAGGCTTGTTCTTCAGCCAATTTCAATATACTTAGTATGAGATTACTCATTCTGCACAGTTGATGCAGTCTTCATTGAACATCCTGTGCGATTTAATTAAAGCTTTCTGAAATTGTATTATTACTTTTATTATAAGAAATCTGCAAGTAGCTCATTTAAAATAAATTTACCTGGAGCAATATAAAGAATTAAAAAATACTAATTTTAAATATACAGATACTATGTTAAATTTAAATTTGTAATGTGAAAGGTAATGTCCCATCACATTCATCAAAGTTTTGGAAATATTCAATGTAATATTATAATCTTGTGTAATCTGTACTGATTCTAGATTTCCCTTTCTAGAAACAGTTTCTGTACTTATTCATAAGGTAAAGTAAAACAGAAAAGTGTTTTTTCTTCAGTAAAATGAAAGGATTGCACTTGATTGTGAAAAGTGTCAAGTATTTCAAGGCTGTTATAGATAAATCAGTCAGGAAGACCTTCCTGTAAATGTGTGTGAAAATTTTGAAGCAAGTTATTCTTGTCTCATAATTTCAAAGTATCTGTATGAACTTTCAGCAGTTCTTCTTATTCTGTTAATGTAAATTCTTCTTGGTAAGAGTTCTTTGAAAACTTAAGTAGAAGGAAAATTTTGCTTTGAATTTGAGAGCTCCCCAGGTACCCACGATAAAAGAATCCCTGATCTAGACCATTGATTTTCGAACTTTCTTTCATATTTTTGTACAGAATTTATATCGTGTTGCCCAAAATTATTTTATTTTTTAATTCGAGTTTTTCTGCTGATTTAGCATATTGAGAGAGAGATGAAATACGATACAAATAGCTTGCTCAAAGGGAAGCATAAAATCAAAGTTCCACTATTTATGCTAATTGATCTTTTTGTATATATTTATTATTCTATAATATATATATATATATATGCAGTTCATTTTCAAAGTATAAAGTTTTATCTGGTTTTTAAAAGCTCCAGTGATATCACTGTAGGAATATAATTCACAACATTTAAATAGTTATGTTTAAAATTTTACTGGTCATAATTATATTCTATATTTAGATTTAAATATTCTGAATAATATGAAAGTTAGTTATTGCTATTAGAAGATAATTTGAAGCTTGAAAAGCACCTTATATTATGTTTTTGAAAAGTAGAAGATCTCATTTCCACTTCTTGTGAATATTTTGTAAAATTCCTGAATTTAATCTGTGTTACAAGTTACATATCTGTTTTAGAATTGAAAACAGAAATGTAAGATAAACTGGCTTTCTAGAGTACCATGCACTTTCCTCTTTTAAAATCAATAATGCTTTAATGATTTGTAAAAATTCTAATTACGGTAAAACTTAAATTAACCATCATTCGTTTAGCTGTCAGTTTCTATTATCCATCATCATCTAAAAACATAGGTTTTTAGTATTACAAGACATTTCTGTACATTAATAATCTTATATTGAAGTTTATATTGATTGTTTTGTTAAACTAAATGCAATATGTATGCATTATTATTTTTTAAAGGATTTCATTTTCATCCCATGCCAATAGTGAAATCTTGTTAATGTACATGTGCATTAAGAGATCTCTGTTATTCTTCACAGGCCTGGTCCAGACGATGACAGTTAATCAATTTTTCACTGTATCTCAGGCCACACTGGTCTGATGGTGAAATGTCGACTTTAAGACTGGAGAGTTGCAGGCTTGAAACCTAATTCCACCAAAAATCTGCTTTGTATGCAGGCTAGTTGTATTCTAAATGTGACTCATTTTCTTATTCTGGTTCCATTCAATGGCAGCTCATGTTTAGGTATTGCAACACCCTCCCCCCCCCCCCAAAAAAAAATCCACTGTATAAATGTTATCACTAATTTATTTAACCTCAGTCATAATATTCAAGTCCATCAACAACCTTTTGCATTTTACTTTCTAGTGTTTTCAATCTTTAGTTGCTAAATCTTAGCACTAAATTGAATGCCTCTAGATTTTTTCCCTGTGCAAAGAGTATAGTGGAAAAAATTTCCTCGGGGGAGTGCACATGCACTGTAACAAAGCACTTTCTTTTCCTTCCATGCTTTTCAATTGAATAAGGAACTGTAGAAAAATGAGAGAGGATTCCAGAGGTGTTATGAATGGAACTTAAAGTGTTTTATCACCATTAATAAAAAATTTTATAAGTATATATATATAGTTTGAAATTGTTTTTATTGTAGTTAAATTTGATTTTTTTTTTTTTTTTTTTTTTTTTTGTAATCCAAATAGTTTCTTTCAAAAAATTTTCTTACAAATGTTGAAGAATCCAAAAGTAGCTGCTTTTAGAATTTTTGCATCCCCAATATTATTCTGTATAACCCTATTTGAAATTCTGACTCATAGAAAAGGCTCTGACTTAAGACAAAATATAGATAGACTCAAGGAATACTTCATTAAGAAGATCAATAATTGTAATCCCATTTTTAAAATATCACAGCACACCTGTAATAAATTAATCAGTTTTTTGTTCTTGGCAATTCCTGTTTACTGTATCATAGCCTGAGCTCTTCTTTTCAACATAAAAAGGAATAAATTATTTTCTGATTCAAAACATGAATTGGGATATGTTACTTAGACTTATAATTATTTCAAAGGATAAAAATAATGTAATGACTACACAGTGAAGGTTTAAAAGTTACAGTACCCCACAGTTATATCGCATGAGCCAACCACTAGTTCCAGATTGGAGATCCATCTCTAAAACATTCAGTTTGATCAAAAGCTGCTTTATAATAATAATAAAAAATCGTATATTCCTGATCTACATACAACTCCACAGAATTTGTAAATTCTCCTAGTTTTATAAAGTTGGTATTTTAGTTGTTGAAGTCGGACATGTGTAGTCAGACAGAACAGCTTGCAAACCTAACAGCATTGGTTTATAAGACCACTTTAACATTAGTAATGTGATTGAAATATTTGAAGCAATTTTGATTACAATATTAGTCATCTAGTTTTTAAAAAGAAGTGAAAAATGCCATTTTGCTTCTTATGAAAAATCCATTTATCTTTTCAAAAGTTTTTTTTTTTTTGATTAACTTAATAAAATAAAAAATTTTTTAGCCTTGAAAAAAATTTGTCTTGTACTTGTACGAAACTATATTAGTTTATTACGCCAACAATGGATACTTTATTGTTATAAAGTAATGTTGTGTATTAAGCATATCCTTTTACTTTTTAGGATGCTGCTTTCAACTTGGTACTAAGAGTCATTCTATCAATAAAAACAAGCGACATTGAAAAAACCGTTTCCCAACTGGACAGAGACCAAATAGATATGCTGATGAAATATATCTATAGAGGATTTGAAAATCCATCAGAAGGCAGAAGTGCTCAGCTGCTGGCCTGGCATGAAAAAGTAATTTTTCAAAATTATCTTTATGTAATCAGTTTTAAAGTGTTAAGTCTTATTATTTTTCTGTTTATACTATTGATATGACACTGGGATATACATGGGGATAATTTAAAAATTTCTCAGTTTCGTAGAAGTAAAGTTTGTAAGTTTTTGTTTGTATGAGAAACGCATCGAAAATTAATTACTGTATTGAAGCCAAATTAAGAGAGTTGTGGTGTATTTCTTATGTATGTTGAAGACAGAAGGATGTTAGCAGTTTATGATTTGGGGCAATTGAATTGTGTTTTAAAAATAGCACTTGTGGAAAAATATGATTTTCATGCTACAAAATATCCCTTAAATCATTTAAATTTTTTGACAGAGTCATGTAAAATCTGCAAAATATGAATAATTTATTTTTATATTTACTAGGAGTGCATATCTCTAATACTAATAAAGATGAATGTCTGTATGTGTGTCTGTTGGCGGTGTACAGAACAGACCGTAGAACATAGAGCTACCAAATTTGGCATAGATATACTTTGGATGCTGAAGATGTGCACCTCAGAGCCGTTTTTTTTTAAATTTAAATTATTTAAAAATTGAACCAAATTTCGTCGGTTTTTGCCAATAACTTCTGAATGAATTGATTGACAAAGAAATTTTTCATGTCATTTTAAAGAGCAAAAAATTATCTTCCCAATGATACCAGTTTTGTTATGATAGAAAATTTTGTCTATTTTTTATAAATTTTTAAAGTCATCGGAACTTTAAGGTCGTTGGTTGCGAGAGTAGAAATTGACGTAGGAGAGGCGGGGCATAGCAGCTGTAATGGCCGCGAGTATCTTCAAAGCAAAATTATTATTGTTGTAATCGCTTCAGCAGTTCAAATTCTAAAAATGGAACGATACAAAGAAGATTAGCATGGCCCCTTTCCAAGGATGCCACGCAAAATGGTGAAGCGTTCCACATTTTTAACACTGATCTGAAAAATGCGCTTAAGCTCCTATCCTTAAAGAGTTTATTCTAAATAAAGGGATGAGATTCTTCCGCTTTTTCGCGAATTTCCGCTTTTTTTGTTACTTTGAAGAAAATTCCGCTTTTGTCTTTTTTTCTCTCAAAATTCCGTGTTTTTTTTTTTTTACACCACAAAAATTTGCTTTTTCTTCCGAAAATTCCGCTTTCACACAAAGAAAAGAAACCTTCCTATCTTCCGTTTTCGAAAGAAAATTCTGGGAAAATATGCTCGATCGTGCAGCTTAACTCCACCAGCTAGGAAACTAGCTGATTCATCTACTGACGAATCAACATTATATCAGCAAGCTCTACAAGGATGAACATTCCAACATTCAATGCCATTCAAAGTATTAAATACCACCTTTTTGCAGAAAACAAAACCTCTGTGGCATATTTTGCAAATAAAAAAAAAAAAATTTTTTGCATGAACATGTTGGAAACTTAAGGTCATCGTGTAAGGCGTACCAAGATGAAGAAATAAAAAAATGGAACAAAATCAAATAAATAAACTACATAAAAAAAGAAACTCCTGTCAAATGAGGCAGCTAAAAAGCTGTGTGCAAATGCAACAAAAAAGCAGAGAATAAGACATAAATAAAAAAAATAAAACATGATTTACCTAGGCATTCTAGAGATAGTGTAGTCCCGACAACTATGCCAATTAAACAGAGAGATACTAATGAAGAATATGCAAAAACTTTAGCCTCTACTGAAAATAAACTTGCAGAGGATGCAAACACATACTTTATTGAGGAAAAATCTGTCAAAGATAGGAGGCCTCCAAAACAAGGGGTGAAGCGTGTTAATGGAGATCTGTTACC
>BGPR01015466.1:18051-36597 GCA_013235015.1 Araneus ventricosus
TTTTTTGTTACTTTGAAGAAAATTCCGCTTTTGTCTTTTTTTCTCTCAAAATTCCGTGTTTTTTTTTTTTTACACCACAAAAATTTGCTTTTTCTTCCGAAAATTCCGCTTTCACACAAAGAAAAGAAACCTTCCTATCTTCCGTTTTCGAAAGAAAATTCTGGGAAAATATGCTCGATCGTGCAGCTTAACTCCACCAGCTAGGAAACTAGCTGATTCATCTACTGACGAATCAACATTATATCAGCAAGCTCTACAAGGATGAACATTCCAACATTCAATGCCATTCAAAGTATTAAATACCACCTTTTTGCAGAAAACAAAACCTCTGTGGCATATTTTGCAAATAAAAAAAAAAAAATTTTTTGCATGAACATGTTGGAAACTTAAGGTCATCGTGTAAGGCGTACCAAGATGAAGAAATAAAAAAATGGAACAAAATCAAATAAATAAACTACATAAAAAAAGAAACTCCTGTCAAATGAGGCAGCTAAAAAGCTGTGTGCAAATGCAACAAAAAAGCAGAGAATAAGACATAAATAAAAAAAATAAAACATGATTTACCTAGGCATTCTAGAGATAGTGTAGTCCCGACAACTATGCCAATTAAACAGAGAGATACTAATGAAGAATATGCAAAAACTTTAGCCTCTACTGAAAATAAACTTGCAGAGGATGCAAACACATACTTTATTGAGGAAAAATCTGTCAAAGATAGGAGGCCTCCAAAACAAGGGGTGAAGCGTGTTAATGGAGATCTGTTACCAACAAAAGCCACACAATTAAAAAAACGAAAGAAAACCACTTCTTTAACAATTAAGGAAATGTTTCAAATAGCAATAGTGCTAAATGAATCTGTCATTGTAACTGTACAATATCTCGACCCCTCTTGCTTTATAAGGTGCAAAATCATTGTGCTGTTACTTTTGCAAAAATTTATAGAAATAAAACAGAAATCAGTATATGATATGTTATTATAATTTATAAAGAGCTAATACACTTTACACAATTGCATGAAGCAAAAGAAATTATTTGTCCTTATTTTTATTTATTTTTTGAGCTAACTTTTATCAAAAGGCTATTAAATATAATTTTTCTCAGACTTTTGTTGGGTGTATGTTGAATCGCAGTGATGTACAGGTGGTAAATATGTTTTAATGTCTAATTTTGTATTTTCTGATGCCCCTGATGATGTGTTAAACTTGTTTGTTAACTTTTAATTTGAATGATTTAATATTCTTTTTCCTATTTATACATACTGAATTATAAATAATTAAGTTATTAATTATTATAGTGTAATATTTTCATCATGTTGCGTGTTCTGATGTTTTACTTCTTAAAAAGGTCTTTTGCGTATAAATTATGGTACAAATTTTTTGCTCGCGTATGATTTCAGTCTTTTTGCTTTTTTGCCAATCTCATCCCTGTAAATAGTAAAAATCACTTCATGTAAATTGTAAGCGCTCCAGATAAATTTTATATAAATAATTCCCCTCTTTTCAGCATTCTTTGCCCTGCCCCTTAATTTTTTTTTTTTTTTTTTTTTTTCCCATACTCCATTACAACTCCTTCAAACATTCCCTCCTACGGGCTCGGTAGCATATCTTTCTTCCATCATTGCACCTCGAATTCGGGCCGCGCATGAAGTTAGCCTTCGTCAGTGTCAACAAATACTTCATCTTTCCCCCCTCTTTTTTGTATACCTAAAAGGAAATATTAGATTTTAATTCTTCTAATACTCTCATTTAGCTTTTTCTTATTTTATTTAATACTATTTTCTCAGTAATTTTTAAACATTTTTTTTTTTTTTTTAAGTTATAAAATACTCTCATCAAGTAAATTTTTTTCAAATTTTATAAAAATTTTTCCACAATGTTAATATCGGCGATTAATTAAGCCTAATATATAGCTTTAGAATAGTTTGTTGTTTTGTTATGCACAGAATAATTATTCAAGATTTGGTTTTTTTTCTTTCATGCATTTCAATTCAAATTTTTTTTATTATTTATAAATGGGTGTTTTTAGTGACTAGATTTTAAATGGTTATCATGAATTTAGTTTTGCGTTTCACAAAATGTAGTGAATTCTCTTTTTTTTTTTTTTTTTTACAGAAAGAACTTTATTTAGTTATTTTGAGTTTTAATTAGTTTTAACATATAAATTATTTTTAGCTGAGAAATTTAATTACTGTACTTCAAAATTTCATTACTTATTATCTTTTCCATGCTTTAAAGAATATTTTCACTTAATAACACTTAAATATGAGGGATTAACTCAAAGTTCATTATATACAAAAACATCCTGTACATTTTCGTTTTGTGTATAAAGAATTAAAATTCAGTTATACTAACTAACCTGTTCACTGTTTGTGTTTTTAAATTCATTTCTTTGTCCTTATTGCAATTATTGCTTTCAACTTACAAAAATTGAAATGTTGAATATGTTAGTCTTAATTGCCTTATTAGTATTAATAAAAGACTGACGAACCAGCTGGTTGCCGTAGGCGTCTAGTCTAAAATAATATTTTTAACACATTGACTGCTGATCCTGGGCTAGCATGTGATGTGGCGTCATCGCCAAGGAGCCGATCATGCGCTGCCACGGGAAACGCTACGTTTCAATATTTATTCTCCAGTTACGTTTGGGTATGCTGGTGTTGGCGTGGAATAAAGGTTAGAAACTAGTTGTAAATTTATGTGGTTTCAAATTTTTTATTTACTGAAAATATAATATGAGTTGTTTATTTCTTATAGCAAGTTAGTCGGCATATGGGTACAACCTACTCTTGTGTCACGGCATTAACTATCAACACAGCTTCACATGACTGGCAGTCAATGTGTTAAGTTATTCTATTGCCTTGAATAAGAGAACATCACTGGTATAAATGTGAAAAGAATTTTATAAGTATGGTGTTAACAATTTCAAAATTTACAGAAATTAGTTTGTTGAGAAATCGCAAGGAATCACATGCCTGTTTTTTAGGATATAGTATGGCTATTTTTAATCTATGTTATTGGTGCGATATTTAAGTTCAATTAAGTAACTTTAGGAAGTGTGCCTATTAGATCAGTTTCATCCAACAGAAGTTTAGTATTTTAGATGTATATTGCCACAAAATAGGAACTAAGTAAAAAAATGAAAAAAACATCTGTATGTACTGCAGAAACTGCATTTGTACTCTAAAGATTATCACATAACATTCTTGTTTTTCTCTTAACTTTTCTAAAAATGCATTTATATTTCTCATATTCAGCTTTCAGACAAGCATTTAAAATGCAGCCAATGTTCATACATGTATACAGTTTGATCCTTTATTTGAAAACTTCACTTAAATTGTGTGATCTCAATGAAACTAAAGATGTTCTACATCTGATAAAGCAGCTTATTGCAATTTTTTATAATATAATCATTTTTTTCCTAGCAGGTATGTAACTGTATGTGACAGTTTCATTCTGCATTTAAAATTGTATGGTTTTATTTCTTTTATAGTTAGGCCTTAGAATGAATGTTTTAAATTGAAATTTTGTAGTACCTTAATATCTACATGCTTAGTACAATTATGAGTTATTATAGTATAAAGAATAATCAGTCTTATAAAAGTATTGTATCAGAATAAATAAGAATATTAACCCTCTGACTGTGTAATATTTTTAAATCATTCTTTAGATGCAACGTTTACATAAGTATTCAAATACCATTCAGCCAAGTGAGTTGTTATTTATATGCAAAGCTTTATTAGTATAAATGATCCAACACTATAAAAGCAAATAAATGCATTAGCCTGTGAAAATCGTAGGATACAGCAGAAATAGACTTGCTTCCAGCCTGCTGAAATCGCGGGATATGCAGTCAAAGAGTTAATACCAGGGTTGTCAATTTTTTTTTTTTTTTCAAAAAAATCGATTTGATTTAAATAAGATTTTTTTAAATTTTAAATCAAGATTTTTTTTATTTTAATGATTTTTTAAACTATATATATATATATTTATTTAACATTTGTATATTAGACAATGAGCCCTACAGTCATAGAATTATATATAACAACATACCAGTCATTAAAAGCTATACTTTCTTTTAAAAAAATATATAAATTAAAAAAATTTAATTCAAACAAGTAACAACTGTTTAAAAAATATTTGTGCGTGCACGCACACATACAAACATTGCCTTTTATAAGTATAGATCATAGTTTAAATTGCACTATGTAGATGTTTGTATTTCTTTTGGAACATTTATATGTATTATTTAATTATCTTACATTTGAACATTATTGCAATATAAAAACTTCGTTGTCCTCAACACTATTTAGTTTTCTCCACCATTAAAATGAAACTTGCTGTATTTTACTATGTTCTTTCTTTGTGAACATGATCCTTTCACAATATTTAGTTTATTTTATAAAAAGGGAGCATCTCATACTTTGCATTTTATTGTGTTGTACATTAGAGATTTATTTAAAATCTAATTTGCTTTTGTTCTCAAAAATAAAGATATGGAAGTACTCTAGTTACATGAATTCAATGAAATATTTTTTTATGTTCTATATATTCTTTCTTTAAATATACATTTAAAAATATTTTAAAATCACTATTTATACACGAACAATTTTATTTCATTAAAGCAGATTAACTTGATATTTAAAATAAAATTATTTAAATCGCCGCAACCCTGGTTAATACATCTAATGTATAATACTTTAAAATATATCAAATTAAGATTTCTTTATTTGAAGTTGGCTGATTAATACAAATGTTTAAAATAAGCTATTGAATAACTTATAGGACAAGAAATATGTCTAGCTTTTACTTTTTATATTACTTAAACTGTAATTCATAGCTGTTTTACTTGGTTATTTCATAGGAATATTGAGCACTAATCTGTTACAGAGTGGGGGAAAATTTTTAAAAATTGAAATCTGTCAACTTTTGTAATAAATAAATGTATTTTAATTTTGTTTTAGGTTTTTGCTGCTGGTGGAATTGGAAGTATCGTGAGAGTGTTAACTGATAAGAAACGTGTTTGATAGTGGCATATTTCATCAGTGATGAGGAATTTTCTGTGAACTTCATTTTTAAACAGATGGTGTTTTATGTCAATTTTTTTGTTAATTTATGTTTTTGAATATCCATATTTTTTATTAAAGTAATGTATAAAGAAAATGTAATAATATGTATAAATGATGTTTATTTTGTTGTGTTTGATAGAAAACGTTTTTTCACATTGTAATGAAAAGTTTAAATACATTCTTATTATCTTATCATGTAACAGTTAAACCTATTATTATTTGTAAAAAAATAAAAATATTTGCACAAATGGGAAGATGCTTATTAATTTTAGTTCATATGAAATTATTTTTCCAATAATCATTGCGATATGGCAGCCAAAGTGAAGAATTTCTGAAGCAGAAATTCAGAATTGTTTGAAATTCGTTTTTTTTCCAGAGCAATAATATGTTTTTCTCACATGCAAATAATACCTTTGAACTATAAATGTTGAATCTATATAACAATGATCTGAGATTCTGGTTGTAATGAAAATATACATGATATCGAACATGGAATTCATTATTTTTAATAAAAACAATTTAAAAGTAAAGCAAGCTGAAAATGTAATGCTAAAAAACTAATCAATTTTTCTTAAATTTTGTTGTAGGTCATGATAGGTATACATAAATTTTCAATCACAAAGAATTCTCTCAGAATGCAGAGTTAAAAAGAGAGAGAAGGTTTCAGTTAATAGATGAAACTGTTGTTCACAAAATTAGGAAGTGCTAAATTGATTAGTAATATTCAGTATCGTCATATGCCTGACAGAAAAACCCAATGGTAAACTGAATCCTTGTATTTTTTAGAAATTTTTATCTGTAAATTTAAAATGTATATTGCTATTCATTATTTTAACATATTGAGCATATGAATTACTAGCAGTACGCGCACGGCGTTGCCCGTGGGATCGGGATTTCAACAAAATAAAAAAAAGCCCACATACAATTGCATAAATGAAAGTTTTAAAAACTAAATCAAAACAGAAATATATATATATTATTGAGTTGGTCCGTCTCCTTTTCCTCTCGACCGAGTACCGTTAAATCCAAATAATGTTAAAAAATTACAATGTGATATTTATTACACCGCGAGCAAAGTATGAAAGCCAAAGAAATAAGTTAAGATACGCTTAAAAATAATAATCGAAGTCATGGAGTAAATACATCATCTCCTCGCAGAACACGAAAGTAATGACGTCACCCTGGCCCTTCAGCCAATGAAATTGTCCGCAACGTTCCGGAGACTGTCGTGGGCGGAAGCTTCGCTAGAGGAAACATATCGTTCAACTACCAGGAAAAAATTAATTTTAAAAAAACTAAAAAAGATATTTTAACCATTCTCGTTTTAAATCCGACAGAACCGTTGCAGTTATAAGCTGAAAAAAATTGAAAATAATAGTGTTATTAGAAAGTCGGATGCAACAAATTTAAAAACAAAACCAACATTTAGGTGCAAAACTGACTGATTTTTAAAAAATTCTCAAAATTCAGTAATTTAAGATAGAAATTCAAAACTAACTTCATTAGAACGGAAATCGCGTGCTCTTTCCGATGGTCTATCTATTTTTGTCGTACAATTATTTGAAACCATTCTAATGAGAAATTAGTGCGAAAAATCAACCAAAACAACACAAAACATTAAATAAAAAAAATTCTAGATTAAAATTTAAAATTTCGGCTTCGAGGTGCACTCAGTCACCATTACGACTATCTGTGTGCCAAATTTCATGGCTGTAAGTGCGATAGATTCGTCTGGACATCGCAGACAAACACACACACACACAAACATTGCCTTTTATAAGTATAGATACACAAGTTTGGATAGATTTCTATTCTAAAATATAGGGTGTCTACTCTAAACATGACATAAGTATTAATTTCTAAACCTTTAGAGATAAACATATACTTCCAATTGGAAAAATGCTTTAAATAACTTAAAGAATTATGTTTTATGTAGTTTGAATCAATAAATGTACTGCTGAAGAAATTAAGAAGTCTAAATTTTTATACAGTCCCTGATGGTGTAAGTTATGTTTAGTAAAATATGCTCGACACACTAACATTTGAAACAAAACGAAGTTCCACTCTTTTGTGACTAAAACTGGTTGAGTTATGAAACTCTGAATTTCATCAATTTTGACAATCAGTGGCCACCACATCCACCAATTAGCAAGTGCTAATTGGAAGATCTTACTCGAGGTGCTTGTTGAAATGGTCTAAAATCATCAAAAGTAGTCATATTCATAACTCGGTCAGTTTTAGTCGCAGAAGAGTGAAACTTTTTTATTTCAAATGTTAGTGTGTCAAGAATATTTTACTAAATATTATTAATAGGACTGTGAGACTATAAAAGTTTAGACTTCATAATTTTTTTACCAGTGCATTTATTGACTCAAACAACATGAATTACAATTCTTTGCATCAATTAAAGCATTTTCCAACTGGAAATTTATGCCTATCTCTAACGGTTTAGAAATTGGCTATTGCGCCATGATTCAAGTGGACACCCTGTAAATTATGTCCAGAAGCAGCAAAATAATATCTTGATTTATGTATAGAAGTATTGCAGAAAAATATTAGAAAGCTAATGAATAAATGGCTTCAGGGTCAGTGTTTGCCTTTGAGAATAACACATTCTTTTTATAAATTAAAGAATTTCAAATATTTTGAATTAATATTTTAATGGCATCAATATTTTGAATTGATGACTGTAAATCACTCTGGCAGTTTGTTTATTAACTGGTTTCAAAGCTGAAACTAGTGAAAATAAATAAGGTCACAGGGTTTCTTTTTTTTTTCCCACCCTTTTTGACTTAGACAGTATGTGAAAAATAAACATAAAAGATAAAAACAGCAGAAATGTACAAAATAGTGAATCTGATTATTTTTACACCATTCTTCCTCAATTCACATCATATTTTGACAATGTGTTAGACTTTATATTAGTCTGGTGAAAATGTAATATATGAAAATATAATTATTATAAATCTGTTATAATCATCCAATGGCTTTGACATCTGAAATATTGTTGCATATGATTTTAACTTGGTAATCTTTGAAATTCGTGATAGCATTTAAATCCATTTATAATGCTGTCTGAAAATAATCCAGTAGCATAAGGTGAATAGTGTATGTGAATTTAAACTAGTATTCAAGCAAAGGAAAGGCAATAAAATTATCCATACCCTTGAATTCAACACTTGCAGAACTCCCAAAAATGTGTTTATGGAATGTGCAGTGAATTATGCTTATTTTTTTAAATTATATTATACAGGCGGCCTTATTCACTATCCATGGTTAAACCATGATCAGCTGTTAAATGATGGTTCTGCCATGATAATGCGAAAGCTAACCGAGATGTGTCCCAAATGTATACCGTAGTGGGTTGCTATTTTGGCATGGTATCTCAATTTCTCGGTTGTTGACGATTTTTTAAATTACCATCAGCCTTCGAGCCAAACGAATTTCTCGTCAACTCGCCAATTAGGGTATACATCCAGCCTATCATTTCAGTCAGCGTTCGCTTGTTCGTGTAAATTCCAATTTAACTGCTGATCATGGTTTAACCATGGATGGTGAATAAGGCCAAGGGTGATTAAGTAAAAAAACGTGGCTAAACTTGAAGGGTAGGTCAGGCATACGATAAGCATCCAAAATCACATGGGTGTACAAACGCCATCTAGAGGCAGCAGATGGTATTGAAAATAATACAGCGCTGGCCAAAATTGTGGACACTTTTTGAAATTAGCACAGTTTTTCAAATATCTCCTCGATCTTCGACCATATAAAGAATAGGTTTTAACTCGTAATTTACATTGAAGATTCAGTTACGAGGACATTTAGGGGACCGACCAGAAATTGATGAAGGCAAAAAGGGATTTTGGCTCGCCCTGCTTCACGGAGAGCCGATAATGGTTTACAACTTTCATCAATTTTTTTGTATGGTGTGCGCAATATTTACATGCATTTTTGCAAAAATAGCACGAATATTATGGAAAATATAAAGGTTTCTCTAAAAAATCCCATACTTTTCTGCATTATTTTTTCTTATAACTTTTAGTTTTCAACCAAATTGTATGAAACTTACAGAATATGTGACAATATGTTAGAGAAGCATTGTATTAAAATTTAAAGTAAATAATTTTTTACAGCACATGTGTGAAACATAGCATAATTTTTCTTTCATCATTTCAAAGATAGATATATAGGGAAACTTGTATAAAAATTTTAGTTAAATACACTTAATATACAGAAAGATGTCAGTATTTTGGCTAGCACTGTATTTTAAATGTCATCTGCTGCCTCCAGATGGCGCTTGCATACTGATGTTCCTATGATTTTGGATGCTCGTCTTATGCCTGACCTACCTTTAAAGTGTGGCCACGTTTTTTTTTTTTTTTAATCACCCTATATACCAAGTGAATCTGTAATTTAATGGAAGCTTCTTTTCCACAGCAGGGAAAAATTAGAAACTCGTATGCATTTCGAAAAAATGATTTGTCCACTTTAGAGCAATTGTTACAATTTTGAGCTATAGCTTGTTAGTTAGGAAATTATATTTGATTGACTCTCGTTTTTGTTCCTTCATCAAGTGAATTCTGAAAAATAAGTTCACTGTAGCAATTTTGTTGTTTCTTAAGCAATCTGAAATCCTCACTGATTTTCTTTGAATAATGATTTTAATTTAATTTGGAAGTTTGCTAGAGAATCTTCTTTATTATCTGTAATATTTGGTTGTTTAAAAATGAAAGATGGGAAAATATTTTCATCCATCTATATGCAATCTATGTTGTGCTTTCCCTATCTAAGACCATGAGAAGTATACTTACCACCAAATTCATTATTTTTTTTAAGTTTATGGTAAGCTATTTTACCACCTCCTGATTAGAGCTGCTATATCTTATTAACTTTAGGAAACCATAAAAAATATTGATGAACATTTTGACTGCATAATGTGGTTTTAAAAACCATTGCAAGAGATAATGTTTTCTTTAGATTACAAATGATAGAAAAAGGGTGATAATGTTCTTATGGGAAAAATTATAGTGCTAGTAGGTACTTAATTATCTTTACAAGCTCTGGAATACCGATAGTACTAGACAGAATACATGTTGTTATGAAGCAAAACTCATTAGACCTTTGAGTGTTTTTTAAACTATTTTTTGTTTGAGTGTCATCAAACTGAAATCATTGGAAACTTTCACTGAATAACATTTATATAGTAATATGTGTATGTTTCTTAAATTGTCCGATGTGAGAACTGTATATCTATATAAATAAATATTTTAAGATTATTAAACTTTGGGTTTATTAAGTTGATATTGAGTTACACAGGTGATATAAAATAAATTGAAATTTATGAGCAGTGTGATTATAACTCGAGAAATAAAATCTAAATGAGAAAAGCTAACATTTATCTGTGTTTTGTGAAACTGAGTCGACTAAGGGATAAATTTTACATTAAGTGAAAATATCAAAGTGTGTCTTTTATAAAGATATTCCATGGCAAATACACAGAAAAATGCAATGGGCAGCATTTTAAGGCAAAATAATTAAGCTTTGGGTCAGAGAGGAGTTTTGTTTCGACAGTGCAAAATAACTTGTATCTTGAAAACACTTCGTTCTGTTGTATAAAGACAGTTCCAAAATTAATGTTAAATATGCATTTACCAATACACATACTGAAAGTTTCCTGACAATACCAATATCATTTTGTGCGCCTTCTTTCTTGAAGGATGAAATACTGATTTATTTAGTAAAGGGTTTCTGTCATACTTCAAGCTCCTTCATAAAACTTTGCTGGCTCCTTACTTTACATTATGATAAAAAGTTTTAGGTACAGAGAGAGAGAGAGAATTAGTTGTTCTTCTGCATTCTCGATTAAAATAGCACATGAAAAGAGGAAATATTGTTCTCCTTTGGCAGAATTCTATGTAAAGAAAATTTTATATCTACTCTGTGTTTGGATGCTCTACGTAAGGGCAAATTAAGCACTCAACTTGGGATCAGTATGGTTTTGAATAATATATTTGGAGGAAGAATGCCACCAATTGTTTTAAGTTAATATCAGTACGAAGTAGCAGGAGAGCAATAAATGTTAACCCATTAATGCCTAGCATTCTGCTTTAGGGAAGCTTCTAAAAATGCATCGTAAACTCACAGAAATTATTTTTTCAACACAAATTTTGTGAAAAAAGTATTTTTAAATATGTGCTTCTTTTATATTCAGTTGATGACAGCACATATTAAGCTTTCGGGTGATAATGTAGCCTTTTTATTTTCAAGCGAGACTCGGAAAGTAGTTTTTTTGCAATGTGAAGAAGAAAAGAGTAAGTTTGCTAAATTATTTAACTTGCATTTAACAAATATATCAGTAAATACAATTGTAAGAATAGGTTTTCTTATTGGAATTTCACAAAATTTTAAATTTTCCTAAGTTTTTCAGCATTAATAAGACTTTGTCTAAATACGAACACCAGGCTTAGGAGTGCAATAAAACGTAAATTTTTTCAGGCAGGATTTTTTTAGTATTTTCCCAGTTGATTTTCAGGACATGTAATATTAGTATACGAAGTATTATTGAAAAAATGCAACTTGGGCATCAATGGGTTAAGAGATTTTACCTTTATCTCATTCTTAATGCTACATCAAGCCACATAAATGGCAATTCCAGATTACATTCTCCTTCTATAAAAATGGGCCTTGCACAACACACCAAATTTTCACTGCTAATCTTAAAGTCCTGATTTTCTACAAAGCTATCTCCAATAAATAGGTGTGGCTTCTCTTGATTGCCGTCTGAGCTGCATGGTTGAGAAATTGATTTTTATCATATAATGAATTGTGACCCTTTGGCCAAATTTAATTTTTTACCTGTTGACAACCTTACGGTTGGTTGGTTTGGGTTTAATGGAACAAGGGCCAATTTGGCTATACTGCGCCATCTGTGTTGGTCAGAAATAGGGGTAGGAAAACCACATTAGAAATATGTTTTTCCTACCCCTATCCTTGCAGGCATATTTTATAAATTATTGTATCCCTTAATAAGACAACCAAGGATGATGGGTTTACAACAGACAAAAAGCATTAAACATCAAATTTAAGCTATATTAATTATTTTAGGCAAAAAAGTATGGCTAAAATGTACAAGTTTAAGAAAATATTTTTAAAAAATACATATGTTTTTTGAAAGTACACACTCGAGTTACTTCATAATTTATTTAAAAAAAAAAAAAAACATGAACACAAAGTAATTTCTAAATCGCATGAACAGTCTCTATACTATGTATTATTCAGATCTTTTTAGTATAGTTTAAAGAATATAACCATTTTTGTATTTCATTCTATATCTTTTACTATATTTAAAAGGAAATAAAAATGACTTTTATTTTTTGATTAAATGATCAAACAGTTGCAACAAAGTTCAGATTATTTTAAAATTATGATACACTTCTGGTTTAAGTGAATTAATTTCATTACCTGATTTTATGATTAAATATCAAGCCTCCAGAATAATTATTTTTTCCTTAACATAAACAGATTATAGATATCAATAAAGACATAATATTGGAGTAGAAATAAACATTTGCTTCTACCTCCTTTTTTCTACCTGGTTCCTACGTCATTTCAAAATATAAGTGAATATGAGGGCTAAAATATATATTGTGATGAATCTTCATATATTTCACAAAATAGAAAAATAATGTATACAAAAAAATAGTAAATAGCTTAATCAATTTTTTTTTTTTTTGAATAAATATACTGCAGAAACAAGTTTTAAGAAAAAAATATGATAAAAATGCCAAAATTAATATTGGTTTGAACTAGTGTTTTGAAAAGCAGAATGGAATAGAGCACATTATTAATAGATTTTTGTTTTTGTTCTAGACCACTTACTATTATTATTACTTATCTATAGATTAACGACATAGATACAACCAATCTCATAACAAGCAAAAACGAATGCTTTCTTTCAGTTCTCTAGCATTATAGAATACCATTTCAAAAGAGTAATTATTCCTCAAAACTGGTATATTAATCAAACAAATTCAAAAATTAGTTCTTTTTTATTATATTTAGAAAGAAAAGGACAAATTTCTGATTGCTCAAAAAAGAAAAAATTAAAATTTTGAATACTAAAAAACACAGGTGAAGAAAAAAAATCCAGTACCATATATTACATTTTAATATATATTAATAAAGAAACCCTTTTGTAACATGTTATTGTATCCTCTTATAATTGAAGATTTTCCCCCTTTCCCTGTTGCATTTATATGGTATGCTGAAGAAATAAAAATTTGTTTGACAGTTTGCAACTATTTATTTTTCTTTAATAATCCTCCAGAAAACAAGGTCCGATTTTTCAGTATCAGTTGTTAGACTCATCAAAACTCTCAAAAATTAAAACCTGTGGGCAGGAAAAAAAAAACATTATTTAAGTATCTCAACTTTCTTAATGAATGGGGCAAATATCTTATATTCTTATGAAATTTCTTCTGAAAAGCTCTTTATCTCTGTAGAAACAAGTCCCAGGATGTATGCATTTCAGTATTCAGCTATAGCGAAAGCAAAGAGTTCTGTATCTGAAATCACAAATAGTCTAAAGGAATGCATGACAATAGAGAATTGTGATGTAGGGAAAAGCATATCCACAGAGGCTTTCATTGGTGATACACACATTATACAAGCTAGACCTTGCTTAGTACATTATTCTGTATTTTTTTTTTTTTTTTTTTTTGTTATTGCAGTTGATGATGCTTTGTTAACTCTTTTTCCCATTTTTAACTTTTAATAAGGAACAACTGTTATTACAATACTTCGTATAAAAGGTTATTGCCTTTTTTTAGCAAAAATGTGAAAATCATGATAGCAAAAGCTATGTCCAGTCGAAGCTTCAGATATAAAAATTTTTGTTTTAAAGGTCTATGGAAATAGCCAAGGGAATGTTTATATAAGGGTCCTCCCAAATCATCTACATTTATAACCATAACAGAAAAAGATTCAGCTGGCTGGGGACCCCTGGCACCAAAGTTCTTGCATGCTGTCTGAAAATGCCACGTATTTCTCTACATTGTGACTCATCAACTATCAAATGATCCTTGTAAAAATAAATATATTTTATAATTTCATTTAAATTAACTATTATTATGTTCTTATTAATGACTGCTATAATTTTTTATTATTAATATCAGAATAATTCATCTTCTTTTAGAAAATTAATATGATTTTAACTCATTTATTAGAAACAACATATCTAAATTTACATGCCTATACATTTAATATTTTCACGATTCATTCTAAAAAGCAAATGTATTATATCTTCTTTTTAGCAAAATTCAATGGGGTGCATTCAACCGAAGCAGTGCTTCAATAAGCAATTTGTTTTCTCAGATGCAGTCTAATTGTATGTTACAATTTCCTTACTCTGGAAACTTTTAGAAACACGATTGCTTTGATTTCACGATGAGTGAAAACACGTTTCGTATTGAACCGCTGTTCTCTTCAGTGATTTGGGCTTTCTAGTCAAACGTAGGTGCAATGCAAAAAAGAGTGTTAAAAGTAAGCAGAGGATTAGTGCTTCATCTGCGGCAGGATGTCATTTTCCTATTGGTTCCGCTGATTACATAATATAGTTCCTAGCTTATACCGATCACGTGACTTTTCGGAGCGACTCCGTATTTTTGCTTCCCTGCGGATGATGAGTACAATGTAAAAATGCATGTTTAAAGTGAGCATCTGATGCATGCTTCATCTGGCAAGTCGCCAGAAATTCCGTTCAGTTCATACGAATTACATCATATTTTCATTCACACTGATCACATGACTTTTCAGAGCAGATGTAGAGTATGCAAAAATAAGGAGAAAAAATTAGAAATGAAATTTTTCGCTATTAATTACTCATTTATGAACAGCATTGCTTCCTGTTATTTCTTGTGTGTCAAATGGTTTGTGTGCTATTTTATTTTAGCGCTTCTTCGTATTTCTATTGTTGTGTTAAGCCTTTTTGGGGATAATTCATTAAGATGTCTACTTGCTTAGTAACAGATCTTTTAAAAAGACCATTTTAAACATGGACTTTTTCAGAAAAGCAAGATATTATAAGACTTGGTACACCAACACCAGAACTTCCCCTGCTAATTTTTAAATCTAAATTATGCACTCGTCACTTTTAGGCAAGCTGTTATGAAAAATATCAATGGTTTGCAGGTAGCAGTGAATTAAACTCACTATTTTGTTGGAATTGTCTTACTTAGTTTTGCATTAGATGTGAGAACAAAGAGGAACCGATATAGTGAATAAAATCTCAGACTTAAGTTCATACATTGTTTCCTGGGGGAAATTTGAGATTCAAAAACTATTTTTGCTTTAATTGTGCTTAGAAAAATGATATTTCAATTTGGGAAAACAGTGGTCCAATTTGGGCAGCCAGTTTCCTTAACTGAGCCATTGACAAAATTTTTAAGTTGTTGTTTTTCTTACTTTAATTGTATTTCATAAAAAAATTAATTACATTGTTTAGAAGATAAACTGAAAAAAGCAAATTTTAATTAAAATCACTTCTTTATCATTGTACAGTGAAAAATTGTCCAAATGCAACCTTCCCCTATTATATATTTATAAAATTTTTATGAATAGTATTGGGTATTATGTTTACTAAGAACCCGACTGCTTCAGTAGCTTTTGGAACCACCGCAAGCCACTGGCAAAATTATTTTGGATATTAACAATGAACAAATTTTGATTTCAGATTTCATGGAGCAACAGTCAGCAAGTTGGCTATACTGCATGAAGCATGTATTTACTTTTCACTAAGGTTAAATAGTATCAATTTCATTAAAGACAAAAATCAAAGAATTCCTGAGCATTTAAAAGATTATCAAAGCAATACTATTAAAAGTAATCCCTGACAAAACAGTAATAACAGCTAAAAAGCCAATGTTAGAACTTTAATAAGGAATAAAATCGTATGAATTTTAAAAATGTGAAAAGATGAACATGTGGGTCTCTACCAAGCAATACTGCAAATGAAACTATCATTGTCTGGAATTGAATGCAAGCAATGGAGATTCAATCAGAATACCAAAAATTATTATGCCACAGTTACAATGTGGACACATATTCCTCAGATAATAAATATCAATATGTAAATTTCGCGAGTTTAATTTGCAGACAAATTAAAAATCATGTCACTGAACAAATAATTCTTGCATTACTGAAACATTCAAAATAAGTTTTAAAACTCAAAAAAGGAATTATTTTAATATTTGGTGCACAAATGTCATACCAATATAATCAAAACATTTCGGCATTTTATTCGATCATTCTTCCTCCCTCAAACAAGAAACTAAAATTTAAAATAATACTATAGTATAATTTCAAAAAAAATATGCTTTCTCTCTATATTTTCAAATGTATATATAATAAATAACAAAATTTCATAACACAATAATATTGTATAAGTGTAATTTTATATAAAAAAAATTAATGGCCATTTTCAAGCATGTAAATTCAAAGAACTTTAAGAATCCAAGTTTAAGTAACTACATAGTTAAGTAACTAAGAAGTAAATTATTATTAGAAATAATAATTCATGAAATACAAGTAAATAAGTTTTACCCCATGCTCAAATGAAATTTGGAAAAATAGGATAACATAAGATTTCACTTTTAAAAGATATTTCCAATTTTTGAAATAATCCATGTTTGTAGAACATGATATCAAACAATAAACTTTAAAATTCATATATACTATAGTTTTAAAACAAATATATATATATGTGTGTGTGTGTAATAATCTCACTTAGTTTTTCTTTGAATTCTAGTATTATATATTTTGGGGTCTTGGTGTGTTCCGGAATCGCTTTTCTTGGACTCCAGTTTCGTTCTGTTTCCCGCGCTGGAGGTGTGTTGGGTCTCTCGTTTCGGCATGTTTATTACTAAAAGAATATTTTAATCATTTCCACACGCACACAAATCGCGAAATCAGCGACTCCTTGACGCCATGCATCTTCCCTAAAACGCTTACGTAATTTATTAAAAATAGCCAATAT
Source organism: Araneus ventricosus (assembly GCA_013235015.1). Classification (NCBI taxonomy): domain Eukaryota; kingdom Metazoa; phylum Arthropoda; class Arachnida; order Araneae; family Araneidae; genus Araneus; species Araneus ventricosus. The sequence goes on from BGPR01015466.1 coordinate 35,145, forward strand.
TCCCATCACTTTGATCATGTGTTATATTGTTATTCCCTTATCTGAGAGAATCGGGGATTTTCTGTACACTTTTACTTAAAACTTTAACTAAGATGTTGGTATGTCCACCACTCTCCAAAATATTTTTATAATAAAGCAAATTGGTTAACAACTCGGCTGTTTTATGACTGCAACAACAAAAACATTTTATATATATTATAAATGAGCCTACATATAATATAAACTGTAAATATAAAAATAAATACTAGATTAATGAACACCAGAGAATTCGAAAAAGAAGTAGTTTTATTATTTCAGCTTATCATGAAATTTTATGCCAAAACTTTTTACTGTACTCTCTACAAAAAATTTTGAAGTTGAAATTTATCAAATGATTTTTTAATAAATTAAAATAAGAAAATTTAATAAATAAGTAGTATTAATTTTAACTATTTCTTGAAACAATTACAGGATTTACTTTAAAGTTTATAGGCTTTACACAACTTTTCAGTTTTATTAAAAATAACAATATCAAGCAATTTTTAAATGAATTTACAATATTGGATGATTTTTTAATACTTTATTCTGAGCCATGAAATAAAACCAGTCATTTATGATTGTTCTTTTATTCCTTATTCACATTTGCCAGAAATATTATAGAAAACACAAATTTAATAAGTAAGAATCTTAAGTATAAAAACAAATCTTCAATGTGAAATACATATAGAATTTTTAGCTTAAGACAAATTTTTATGGAAAGCGTAGTGGCTTTTTTTTTTCTGCTTAAAAACACACAAAATATTAATATCTAAAAATAAATTTTTACTATGTATATTTGAATCTGCAACAGTAAATGATAAAGCAGTTTTAAGAACTACATAACTGACAGGCAAAAATTTCTAAACAGGAATGATAAATTGAAAATTTACAAGAAAATTAATTAAATATATATCATAAAAAGAGATTCTCAATTGCATATGAAATTGATACAATAAAGAATTTTCTATAAGGTAAAATAGTGCTTAGTAATACACATTGAAAAAGCTCAAGCTTGCCATGAATATTTCCAGAGAGTAAGATCTTTGCCCTTTGTCGAAAGATGGCAAATTCTGGAAATTACTCAGTTTGTAAAAGAGAAAGGTAAATATGGCTATTGCATATCAGTTTTACACTCGCTGGGTCTTTAATGACTATCAGATGCTTGTGAATAAATACTTGCACTTTGCATAAATTAAGAAGAATCTCTAACCTCAGAGAAACACAAAATAATTATTACTATTTCTTTTTCCTGTTTTGATCTTTGTCTAAAGATTTATGAATCATTCTTTGCAACACATTCCTCAGTTTGTAAATGACATCGGCTGTTAGGCAACTGATTTATACACACTACTCCCAAATAAATAGCAGATGATGGCTTTGAAAAAAGTAGTCACATTTCACTTCGATTTAGAAGCTCCAGAGGCAGCAGAAGTTA
>BGPR01015467.1:2273-36597 GCA_013235015.1 Araneus ventricosus
AATTAATAGCTTACTACTATTAGTAGATCACAAATATCTTTGAGAGTGTTCTATTATCTATATAAATAAAAGAGCAATTTTTTTTTAGTATGTATACGTAAGGTCGTTTTTTTCTACTCTATGCCCACTGATACTGTTAGACTTACTGGGAACAAATTTGGCAGCGATGGATTAACACAAGAGGGAACTAACGCAGTAAAAATTAGTTTAGAATTCAAATTAGATTTTTATTTATTTAATCTTTAGGAGGTAAATTCGAGTGTCATTTCATTTAAAATAAATGTTCTTTCATTCACACTATACTGTTATAAGGCGATACAAAGACTTCAGAGAAAAAGAATCGGACTGGAGGCATATGAAAATATTTGGATCCCAAGAAACAGTTCTGATACAATTAATTCCTCCTTGCATGTCATTAGATATAGAAATATTCTTCATTGATTGCAACTGTGTTCTTGTAAAAATAGAAAATTGATTTACTAGACAGATTTTTAAGTATTAAGATAAAACTATAAAGCACTAAAAAATTTTTTTTAAAAATGCAGCAAATTATGCTTAATAAGATACTTAAGAATTTTTTTTTCAAAATATAAATCCCCACTCCAAAATGTTTATACTTTGAATAACATCTACATAAACAATTGCATCATATTAGGCTAAGTGCATACATGCAATTAATAATCGGGCAACAATTTAGTTGCATGTTGAAAGTCTATGTCAAGTTAGAGCATGCATACATGCAACTTTATAGTTCGGCAACTAAACAGTTGTAAAACCACAGCAATCGCTTTTTGATTAAAAAATCGCACAACTGTTGTAAAGTACACAGGTTTCTACTGGAGCGAGTATACATGCAACTAAATAATCGCTCTGCTATGTTCATTCAAGGGATGAAGGTCAAGACAAACTCTGAAATTAACGTGTTAACTATACAAAGCTTTACTTATTGACATTTTAAAGAAGCATGCTTTATACTTAAAATAATTTAGCCCTAAAAATGACTGGGATTATTCGGATTGATATGGAATTATTGATTCAGTCTATAGAAAGAAGGCTTGCGCTATATTTATTATCAGTTATTACCTTTAAAATAAATAATAATTTTGCATACTTTTAATAATTGTTACTCCATTTTTGTTAATGCATGTGTTTTATTACATAATTTTAATTCGCTTAATTGGTCTTTTCTTAGTTGATATTTCAGATGCTTTGAAATCAGTAATTTTAATTTTATCCTTTATACTATTTATCTCTGTTTGTCAACATTCCTTTTTCTCAACTAAGAGATGAATGAGGTATCATTGTATAAGATTTTTTTCAAGACTTCAATGAAAACATAGTCATTTTATGTTAAACACAGTTTTTTGTTTCAAAATTTGAGTGAAAAGAAAATTTTTAATTACTATAAAAGTAGTCATTTCGGATAGTTTAATCTAACTCATGTGAGCTGAGCTATAAACACAAATGAAACATTTATTTACTCAATATACTTCACTAATAGACAAAATATTTTTATTATAGTGATGTGCACTTTTTGGAATGAGCTCGTGTTATTTAGAATCGTGTTGCATTCTATGTTTTTTTTGTATTCATTGTGTACTAGCCATCTTCGGCAACCAGCTTCTTCCCCAGGAATATAATTTCAATTAAATCTCTTATGCATAATTTAATATTCATCGTTCCCTAAACAATTTCAAATTGCAGGGTTCCCACTCTTATTGATGAAAAAAATTCAAGGACTTTTCAAGGACTTTCAAGGGCCTTTTTAAAAAAATTCAAGGACCATAAAATTACATATTTTAGAACACAAAAATGCAAAGGACAAATTTAAATCAAATATTTTCAACTTTAACGTTCAAATGCGTGTTCACTTTCTTACCTACGACTTTCAGATGCTAAAATGAAGAATATCAAAGGCACATGTTTTCCCCACCTTGCAGTTAGTAAACCAAAATCTGCAGTGCTAAGTGAGTTTCGAGATCACAATTCAAACACCCTTACTGTTAGGTATAGTGTACTACTACTAGATGCTAATTTTACACAAACTACTACAAAGCATTTACTTGGTAGCTAATTTCATAAACACATTAGCTGAAACAAAATTCATTAAAAAAATTGTTAGCCCCTCAAGAACCTCTATTCTTACTTTTGACCATTGCTTGAGCAAGAGACAGGCACATATCAACAAACCTTTACTTACATTTAAATAAATAAACTTTAAAGTACTTTAAATTTACATTTTCAGTTGCTCTGTTAAAGCCTCAATTTTTCATTGATCATTTTGACTTTATTAGCCCTTTCTTTTCTGTTTCCTTAAAACTATTGGATTCTGCAATAGATTTAAAATCTCTACTTTTTTCAGTCTTTTCAGCTAGTTTGTCTACAAACTTCTGCAGTGCAGAAACCAATGCAATGCAGTTCAGTGTGATGTATGACTCACAATTATTATGACCCTTCAAAATTTTTGCCATATATTTATTTATCTACTAACTGAATAGCCAGTTCGTGTGAACGGAGCACAAAAATTTACCGGACTATTTGCCATAATGAAGAGTAAAAAAACTGTATAATATGGCATCCCTTGCTGTTTTATGTTCAATTTTAGTATAGTTACTTTTTAGTTCAACTTATATTAATCCTCTATGAACATTGAAAAAGAAAAAAAGTTTTATTAATAAGAACTAATATAAGTAAAAATTGATTACTATAGGCACCCATAGGATTTTTTCCAAACAGAAACAAAAACTTTTTGAAAATAACTGACATCAACAAACCTGAAGCCTAATAAATTAATTTTTAAACTTATTAGTTATCTTATTTAAATTATTACTCATTACTTAATATATTTTTCACACTTCCGTAATTTTTTCTATTTGGAAAACATGTTGCAGAATTTTCAAAGGGGAAGGCCTCCCTTTTCCTGTGTGACTCATACTAGTAGCCCTCATAGAAACAACTCAAAATGGCAGAAAAAGACTAAAAGTTTGTTGAAAATGTGCAAGAATAGCTCAAAAAGGTTTGCATGTCAATCTTCGGCAATATGGAACCGACCCTTCCATTTTAGAATCCATTTCTTCAAAGGGGCTTCTATGAAATCAACGAAGACAGAAAAACCATTACCATTGGTCCTTAAAAAAAGATACAAACCTTCTGCTTTGTAACAAGAGCTTTACGTTCCTTGTGTTACTGATTAAAAATATAAACTTAAAAAAAATCGTAAGCAAAGTAAAATCTTGATAAAAGTATCCATTGAAAAAAAAAAAACATTAAAAGACAAAAAATATGAAGGCGGCAAGATAACGATTTTTTCTAATGTTTATATATTAAAACACAGAAGCATAATATTTCTTCGTTATAGAAAAAAAATTAAACTTTTGATTCCAACCAACTTTTTTCATTACGGCTCAAAAAAAAAATCGGCTCAAAGAGAAACAAAACATCAAAAGACAAAAATAAAATACAAGAAATAATAAATTAAAATACTGGAAGCATAACTTTTCTTCTCACGTATGTAAAAATAATAATGGGGGAAAATGAAAATTCGCAAAAATGTGCAAAAAACGCCGGAATTTAGTACTTAAAATTAAATAAATAAAAATCTAATTCATTTTTTTTAAAAAAAAATGTACGGCGTGAGCTCCCTCTTGCACTAAATCCATCACTTTACAAAATTTAATTGTATGTCAAACCGTTTGGGAGAGCATAAAGAACAAAAATCGAACATGCATGTATGCATACATACGAAAAAAAAAATCTTTTCTATAATAAATAATACTTTCCGTCCAATACTTTAAAAATCCCAAAATTTATCAAAATGATCCGTATTCATAACAGAAAAAAAAAGAATACACGAAATTAACAAAAAATGCCGATATAAAATATTAATAATAACGTCAGGTATTGCAATAATTCACCAAAAAGATCTCTTTGAAATGGAAAAATGAATTAATTCTGGTTATAACTCCTATTTGATTTTAAATCATCAAAGAAGCAAACAGTATCCAGTGCGGATGCTAATTTGTATTTTTTTTTTTTTATGTATAGACAGATGAAAGAAAATTTACGATCTCACAAACTGTCTGAATCTCCTTGGCACGATGCCAAATTCCTGTGCGTCTTCCACATTTGAGTACAATTAATATCTATCAACTGAGTATTGTATAGCAACGAATTCGGAAACCCTCCGCGCTTTTGCGCATGCGCCGGGCGGAGTTATTTTCATCAAAATACCGGGAAAGGGAAGAATGCAATACCGGGAATGTGATCTTTACTGAGCGTAAACAAAGAACTCCGGAACTGCGCTCATGTAACTCATTGCCTGACACCCCATTCCGGTGTAAAATCGTGAACTATCTAATTTAACTAATAAAGGGAACGCGATCCTGTTCATAGACGAAATTTGGGTTCCACGGAAATTTAAATGTAAACATCCCGCTGCCTGGCGCGTGCGCAGAAACGCGGATGGCCTCCGTTTCTGATTGTCAGTACATGACCGATTTTCATAGGTAGTCATCGATGTTTTATTTTACTTTCTATAAAAGACCAGCGAATATTATCTCGTCTGATAAGAATTATCAAAATAAAAAAAAATTCCTGTTTTAGAATAAAATTTCCCGGGTTTTTTCGGATCTCAAGGAATTCCGAAACCGTACACTTTTTTGCCAGCCCCCATCCTAGACAGAGAGGAAATATTGGTGATTGACAGCGTTCCCATAGCAACACCCTTTTTTGCCACCCCTCCCTCTTCCTCCAAACTAGAGAAAAGAATAGTGACTGACAGCGTTCCCATAGCAACACCATTTTTCCGGTGGTGGAATTCTCAAGACAGAGTACATTTCGAATTTTTCACGGACTTTTCAAGGACCCAACAAAAAAAAAATCAAGTACCTTTTCGGACTTTTCAAGGACCCAACGAAAAATCAAGTACTTTTCCGGGGCCCCGAGTACGGCAAATAAAATTCAAGGAGTTTTCAAGGATTTTCAAGGACCGTGGGAACCCTGAATTGTGATAGACTTTTAATTCATATTTTTCAGTAGCTTTGCACTTGTTCCGTTCGTTGTCCACATGAACGTCCCTAATAGAGTCAGGTAGCTGGCTGTGTCATGCAACATAAAATCGCACATTGTCGACATCAAATTCACTCTTATTCCTCTTGCAAAATATACATTTGATTTTAACTTTAAAATGGTGCAGCACTTTTTACTTCCAGCAACGTGTTAGCTGGATGAAAATATGTTGATTAAATCATAGCATTAAACATTAGGATATTACCTTATCTTTCAACAATGAAAAAGAAACAAGCAAATAAATATTGTTACAAAGCTATAAAGTTGTTTCCTTGAGATGCTAATCTTGGCGACTTGGCAGCAAAGTTGGTGACAAAAGGAATTTTCTAGAAGGACCTCGAATTTTCAACCTATTTCTACTGATTTCATGAACTTTCTAGAGATTACCGTCACTTCCTGTTCAAAAGTACAAAAACAAGCTCTCCAGCCAAGAAGAGTTAGTTTGAATTTGATCAGCAAAGTAAGCTGGTGAGCTAACAAGAAACCTTTGAGTGTTGTATTGAGATTTATAGGTAGTCTCTGTTGTTAATTTTTACTAGAGCTGTGTTAATACTTGTGCTACGTTTCTTTGCTTGGAATATTTGTAAAATAAAGAGCTTTATTTTTTTAATTCTGCTTATTGGACTGCATTCACATACACCCACAAGTCAATTTTGTCACAATATTTCTTTAAACAATGAAAACGGTTTGAATTGCGTTGCAACAATGAAAAGTATTGTTGTAAATTATTCCAAAAAATATTTTTACAAATTCATTAAAATTAGAGAAGAAATTGTACGGCAACTTAATTGATATCACTGAAAAGGTAATTTTTTGCACTTTCAGATGGCGTTATGCTGTAATATTTTCGGAAGTTATAAAGGAAAACAGCCAAAATTTTGCTTAATATTTCATTAATTAAAATTTCAAAAAAGGGCTCCGAGGTGCACATTCCTATTCTCCAAAGCATGTTTGTGCCAAATTTAGTGGTTCTAAGTCCAGTGGTCTGGCCTGTAGAGTGCCAACACACACAGACATTCTCCTTTATTATTAGTAGAGACTTACTAGATAATTTTGTTTTTATAATTTCTTTGTATGATTTCTCTAAATTTCCCGAAATTTGTATTTATTTATTTATTTGGATATTTTTCAAATGTTCTTTGGATGTTTTAAAACAGGCAGGGCCGAATTAAGTCCTCTAGGAACCCCCGTTGTCCCTACTCGTCTAACTTCCAAAACCAGATAATTTTGCATTTAATGTAATTTAATTTCCAAATAAGCAATTTTAAGTTGCAAATTTTAACAAATTGAATTAGCTTCAAATGTCTTTCAAGACAGTTGGTTTTTGTATACCGAGTATAAAGAAATGTAAAATTAAAATTTAAAAGTAATTTTATACAAAATTAGAAAAAAGGCGAAACTTTTTTAACATAATCTAAATGCTATTTAATAATACTATCGAGCATTTTTTAACTATAAAACATTTTTTAGCATTATAAAACAACATAACATAAAATTTGCAAAAAGCAATTAATTAGGAATATGTTAAAATGATGTACCAAATTAAAAAATTAAATTTAATCATATTGAAATTTTAATACTGAACATGGCTTAATCAATCATAAGGCATCTGCACAAATATACTGTCACTGCTTGGATACTTTACTCTGAAAAACCTGTTGTACTTTGATAAATTGTTCCGCGAACTATTTTTAGATTGAATATTGATAATAAATTCGAATTTGGTTAATTTGAAACTGAGAGATCCACAATAAAAATTAGATGTATCCAAAAGTTCGAATTACGAAAAAATGGGTTTAAAAACAAACACAAGAGATAACGACAGTTTTCATTCTAAAAACAGCAGTAAAGATTTATTTTAAAGTTTTAATGAATACTACGTAATTAATTAATAAACAGTAAATAATTTTGATCTATAAAGCAATATTAGTTATTCCAATAAATAAGTAAGTAATTTAAATAAAAAAATATATGTACAGCACCTGGAGTGCAAAAATTGTGTAATTATTTTTTAATTAAATATATAGAACAGGAGCTAAGAGTGAGTCCTTGAGTTAATTATGGGCCTTAAAGATAATTTGCTGGTAATCATAAGATATGGACATATTTATAACTAACGAAAAGAATTCAGAAATGAGTATGTTTTCAGTTTTGACTTAAAATTAACCAAAATAAATTCAAATTATAGGCTTATGTACAGAACTCGCCTGCTACTAGTAATGATCATCAAAGTATTTGATAAAGAAAGAAATCAATGAAAGTGGAAGTTCACCTTCACTCTAATGATTGAAATGATAGCTTCATAAGCGTGTTAGCTGAAAATGAATTGAGAAAAACTAAATTGGGTCATCATAAAAAAAAAATCATTTTGGAGCTCCCAGTGCATGCACAGTGCGTGAAAAGACAGCAAGCACACCCAAAAATGAAGAATCGAAAGATTAAAAATCACATGTATGCGCACCTGTCGAAACTAAACAGTTTAGTCTCGGTGAAATCGCACGGTGCAGGCAACCAGACTAAACAGTTTAGTTGCCGAAGGAATTGCCCGTATGCGCCTAGCCTAACAGTTCCATAATTCAAATTATAAAATGTAAATGTGGAATCTTAGCAGCTATCAGAAGTTTTATTTTACAATTAATACAATACTTTTTCATTTTTTACAATTAGTTTATCATTAAACTAACTTTTTCAGTTTTTATAATTAATTTACCATTAAAACAATACTTTTTCATTCATGCTGGCTCATTCAATCATCATAATTACAGCTACACAGCAACTGATAATCCTGATTCACAATGGAACATCACACAGGGAGTATCCATTGCAAGGGAAAACGCTAAGTACAAGATGATAAGAACCATTTTCAATGGCATTGGCTGGCTTTATAAACAGTGTCTGGACAAAACCATGTTTTAAATTGAAAAAAATTAAAACATTACAAAATATTAATTACTGCAGAAAATAACCCTATTCTATACAAATGCAAGAATTACTTTTAAATGGAACAGAACCTCAATTATCCAGGAATCTATCAACTGAGGTTAGACAAGCCAATACCAACTTTTTCAAAAAAAAAAAAATTGTCAAAGTTGGTACTACAGCCCATTTTCACGATGCGAAGGCTAGTAAAAGGTCATTATCAAGAAATGATGTTTTATAATTCTATAAATTAATAGGGGGAAAAAATAAAAACACAGTTCCATTTTTAAGCACTTCAATAGTGATGTAAACAAATTCCACAAATTTTCATGAAAAAATAATGGCACTATACATGTGTCAGAAAATTTTGCATTGCTGAGCAGGGAAAAATATTTAATTGAGAAAACCTTTTAAAGAATCATTGGAAAAATGCAAAGAAAACACCGAAAATCAGTGATATTCAGAATCTCCTTATCAAAACTAGTGTTTCAAAAAATGCATGCAAGTTTGAGTACTAATTAAAGAGTTAGTTAAAATGTTAATATGTGGTAGCACTTGTAGACTTATTTTTATAATTTCAAATAAACATTTTTGGAAAACCTTGACGAAAGAAAAGAAGTCACAATTTGAAATTTAGTCTCTATTAACAAAATTTTTGGTCATCCGAGGTTATTCTAGTCCCACTCAGCTCAGACAATCAAAGTACCATAGGATAACAATGAGGATTTTTTCAACTGAAATGGCACACACACACACAGCAACACTTTCTCAATATTGTCAACTTCAATTTTCACTGCCTATTGTATTTAACTTTTAAGATCCAAGTTAGCCATACACATCAACTATAACCATTGTTGAAACATCAAGCTTACTTTAATTCTTTTTTTTTAACAAACAAAAGAGTTAGAGAAACTACAGTTTCAAAGCATTTTTAAACATTTCAGTCCCAGTGATGCCATTTGGAAAAATCATTTTCATTATTTTTTTTTATTCAGCATCTAAATCTGTCTCTGATACCAAATGGGCATTATTAAATTCTTTGCATTTTCCTCTTTTCAAATATATTTTTTATTCTTATCAATAAACGGTTGCACTATCGATTTTATCCATTCAAAACTTGCCTTTCTGAACTTCACTTCATTCAGCGAAAAAAGTCAAAATAAAAATTAATTTTAATTAATTAATTTAAAAGAAATTACAGGTACAATTTCCTTCTTATTATTAATATGTTAAAATATTTTATTTCAGCTGTTTTTTTAAAAAAAATAATTAAAAACAAATTGTTTAATGTTATTTTTTTTCTTCTTCTTCTTCTTCTTATTTTTTTTTTAACTTTTATCTTAGGCCCAAAATGAGTACATTTCCTAAATTTCAGAATGAATAATTCGATGCTTGGGACTGAAATGGTAAGGGTCAGGTGGTCATAAAATCCACATTTTTTAACTTAGGTGGATTATAAATAAAAGTTAAAATACTTCCCATTTTTTGGTTGTTATTTTACATTGCACTATTGAAGAACGCATTACATTACAATTTTGGAAAAAATAATTGACTTAAACAATTTTATGAAACCTTTTTGTCATGTTTTTATGGCCATTTTACCTCATGGGGTGGAGTACAGCAAGTAGTACGTGGGGTAAAGTGGTCATAATTAAAAAATAAGCGTAAAACTGTATTATAAGTAAGCAGAGTTTTTTTAATATTTAACAAAACTCAAGAAAGTTTCAACTTTAAAAGAAAATCAGTTTATTTGATCAAATTATACATCTTTAATAACCTATGATCAAAAGTTGTCTAATCAAGAATTTTAAGGATATCCGACTCTTCCATTGCAACAATGTCATGATTTTCAGGAAAGGTGCAATAGTCTCAAGTTTAAATATTTTATTGACAGAAAATCTCCTATTTTATCAAAAACCAGTCCAGTAGGCTCTTTGATTGATCCTCCCCCCATCATATTTTGCAAAAATCCCATAGATATACTGTGATAAGATTATCCGTAATTATGGATTCATTTGACTGAATAAAAGACATTTTCTGCCTTTTATTAAGTTTGTATGTTTTTAACTGTTTTCTTGCAACTTTCTTTTATAGTCGTTTTTTTTTAAATATTTCTTCAGTCAAACTGTTATTATGTATAGCTGAAACAGGTGGTTATAGAGTTGTAAGTATAGCTCATGTCAAATCTTTTTAAGGCAGAACTATGTACAGCTATACCTGAAATTTCACCATTTTCTAGATTTAAACTATTTGTATGAAATGGCCCTGGTTCTGAATTTCCATTCAAATTGACAGTCGAGACTTAACTATGGTAGGTTGAACACCTGTTTCAGGTGTTATAGTATGCTTCACTCTTCCTACTTCTTAATAGGAAACAGTCCATGGCCTTTAAAAATCATTGATTGCATTTCTGGAAGAAGACAGTCTATAATATTTTTTAAAAATTTAAAATTGGGAAAGCACTTGGTAAAATATTCTGCAATCAATGTTCCTGGACCAATTTTAGGAAAACCAAAGTGTATGGTACATCCAGGGTATCTGCCAAAATACAGTGTTACAAAATCATGACTTTCCCTGATTACGGCCAATGATTTTCCATGACTTAGAAATGTTTTAGTTAAAGCATATACGAATTAAACGCCTTATGTAAATGCAAACAAAAGGTATGCGTTTGGAGATAATACAGGAATTTTGGAATAGAAAAAGGATAGAAATGTTTACAAACTCGTGTACATAGAAATAAATCATTGTATTTCCATATCTAATCTAAGCTTAATCATATAGCAGTTTTGTAAATGCAACCAAAATTTTTCTAATTCAATTTGAATTCATTAACTTTAGCCAAATGATAAAGTAAAATTAGCAGTAAATAATGCTACTGTGAGGATTTTTCAAAAATATTTAATGTATCACAATAATGATTATTTACATTTCTGTATTAATCTCAAAAATTAATGTCTCAATATAAAGTTCTTATATTTAAACTTAATTTGAATCTTCACAGTAAGGATTTTCTCTTTTCCTTCAAAATTTGAATTTTTTCTTCAAATTCAGTTTCTTCCTTCTCTTTTTCCAATCGGATTTTCTTTTTCTGATTATATAACTAAAACCTGCAATTCATTTTCCAATTTTCTTCTTGCTGTCTGCTTTTTTATCTAATATTCTTTCTCCTCATACTCAACGGCCAATACCGTATGCTTTGCACCACATACAGCTAACACATTCTTTTAGTAACAGATTTTCAACCCCCAAGAGATTTACTCCACGTGGAGACATTTCTCAACTCCCCAAGAGATTTAATTGTAGATGTCTTGTTTTGATTAATAAACTTTGTTTTTCAAGTTACAACTAGCAGCATTTTGACTGGAGAGCATCCTTTCCACTGTAAGCTATCCCTATGGAGAATATAAAGCATAATTTTCAACTGCCACAATGGATTCTTCCATTTTTTTCCCTTGGAAAATAATCCCAGTAAAGTATCGAAGTCACATTGCACTCTATCAGACAAAAAATGCTAAACTCATTTGATTGCGGATGTCTTTCTTTGACAACAGAGCAAAAGGGTACATATTGGTCTTTTCCTCTTTCTGCCAATGTCTCGGTGATTTGGTTTGCATTAAGTAGTACTTCAAGAACTATGTTAAAACGAGTTAACCCAATATTTGAATTATTCAACATAACAGAAGGATGCAAGCTGGATAAACCTCTAACAAGCTTATATTTGAGTGGGCTCTTATCAATAATTTATTGAGCCAAATTCTGTAAAATTTTCTGACAGTCCAGAAAAAAAAAGAGCTTTGTCTTGTCAGCTATTTTTAACTCTTTCAAGTATTTTTTAGCTCCAAAACCAATATCTATGTTCTTAGCTTCCAAGAGACTATCTTTAGAGTTGAGATCAAGTTTCAACAATGCTGAGCCCTCAACAACTTTTTTAGGCTTGACAAATTTTTTTATGATCCCTCCTAACAGCTGAGACAATTCTGCATAGAGTAGGGAACACACACTTTTTCACTTTGAAAATTTGTCAAAAAAGTTTCACATTGTAGGGCAATGACCTAACGAAAGCAAGTTTGTATTTTATGAAAGGATCTTTCATACACGTTTTCAAAGAGGCCTTAAGTTTGCTATCAGTATGTTTTAATTGTGATAGATACTTTGCGATTGGCTCAACTATTTCAATGGCTCTTGCTATGCAATCACTGTTTTCTAGCCATCAAACAGCATAAAATTTTTTCGGAAAAATAGAACAACCTGTAATTCTAGTAAAATCTGCTCTTCCAGCTGGAGAATCCTTAAACAATATAAATTTCTTAAACTTATTATTAGGCGATTAAAGCCTAGCGAATCCATGACAGCCTATAGTTTATCATGACTTTTACTCAGGTTTTTTTTCAAAATCATGACTTTTTTTATGACAAAATTAAACCATTATCCAAATTCATGACTTTTCAGGTGCGCGGAAACCACGTACATCTCTTGCCAAGCTGGCACCAAATCATGAAAAACTCGCCAAATGTCCGCCATGTTACCACATTTACCATGTTACCGTCCGCCATTGGGTTACCACATTTAGCGATTTTTCGGGGGGAAAAATCATGTTTGGTGCCGTACCGTATACCTTGGTTGGGCCCCAATTATTTTTAAGATCCCTTTCCTGGCTTTTATTAAAGGGGAAATACTCCACGGTCTAATGGCTGGATATGAGAACATGACTCGTATATAGTGGCAAGCACAAAATTATAGTGCAATTATGCATGACCTTATTTACTGTTCTGTAAGTCATGTAACTTCCGTGCCCATCATAAACTAAAAGAATAAGTTTTGGGAAATCTAAAGAAAATAGCATAAAGTCATTACCTTTAGTCTATTTTAGCAATACCTTTAGTCTGTTGCTCCTATAAATGAGCTCCTTTGTAAATAATAAAAGGTAGCATGAAATCATTTGCCTGATGCACTAAAAAGTTCATCCCTTTTTTGCAATTGGATGATGGCGACACAAAAATTGGGGCAACCCAATTTCATATCATTAATTACAATCTATAGTATATCTTAAATTAATATTTAACTAACATCTGTTTAAGAAATTAAGCTCAAGTAATTTTAAAACAGTGACGAGTGTTAAGCCTATCCCTATGACCACTTTACCCCATCTTACTTAAATTACTATTAAATAATATCTGTAATTAATCCTGCTTATCTGTTAATGAGAAAGTATTCTCAAGATCTATAAGAAGCTTTCTGAAGAGTCCATCTAATGAAAACTTATTTAAACAAAATGTAGGAGAGAAGTTAAATTGGGTATTCCAACTTCAAACTGCTACATAAACAAACAAAATGGGTGTTTTCTTCTACTAAAGTGTTGCAATTAGTATAACTTTGAATGTTAAACTTAGTTCTCAACTGCTAAAAGCTAAAACAAAAAAAGTACTTTTCCGTTAGCCGGGCGCAAATGTTGCCAATTGTGAACCCAGGGTTCATACTGTATATATGATAGTAAAATTCAGGAGTTTCTAAGGATTTTTCAGGAGTACAGTACAGAAAATTCAGAAGATAACGTGAAAATAAATCAATTGTAGGGGAGAAGGGTAGGTAGTATGGACAATTTTTATAAAATTGGCAAAAAAGTATACTAAATATCAATTCTCCCATCTTTCCCGACTGTGGTGAGTCGGAACATGCACAGTAGACTCTTTCAGCGCTAAGTAAGGTCGGAAGTAAGAATTCCGGATTCCAGCGACTTTCTATCAATAAGGAAAGACGGAAATGTCATATTTTTATGTTTTATCATAATTTTATCTTTTGCTCTTTTGATTGTAACTTTTCAGGAGACAAAAAGAAATATCAGGATAAAAAACACAATTTTCAGGTGTTTTCAGGGCCCTTAGGAAAAAAAAGCAAAATTCAGGAGTTTTTCAGGAGGAGTACGAACCCTGTGAACCAAGTCGCCAAGCTTACAAATGTCGCCAATTGTGAACCAAACGAGAGCCAAATCGTCAAGCGTAGTGAAAGACAAAACATGTCACCAATTGTGAACCAAACGCGAGCCAAGTCGCCAAGCGAAGCGAATGACTAAACAGTCAACGGAATAATTTGGCGGAATTCTACATTATTTGGCGAGTTTTTGTTTGAGCCCGGCTAACGGAAAAGTACCAAAAAAATATTCATATCAATATTCATTACAAAGTTATAGCATTTTAAATTATGTATGACCCCCTTTATTGTACCTGACCCTAAAATATAAAATAATTGACTATTTTTTTCCCTCCAAAAACTTAAAACACTCACCTGCTGGAAACGGAATTTCCTGAAACTAATACATTTAAATAAAAAAAAAACTCACCATACATGAGAACTGAATACATGACAACATCACAGGAAAATCATTTACCTGTTTTTTAAGAAGTTCCATTCTTCCGTCTCACTTAAAGAGCTTCACCTTTTGTATGGGATGTCTGATGATCTCTTTTCAACATAAAAAATATACTATAATACCTGCAGAATATGCAGCATCAAAAATATGATCTTGAACCTTTCAGCATCTGGATCTGTTGCAAAAACTTTCTTCTACTTAAAACATAAATAGACACACCTCCTTTAATGTAAAAGGCATCTGTAGACTTTTGGTCCAATTAAAATGAAATGTTTAAATACAACCTGCTTAGCTTGAAAAGCATAGGTATCCTGGAACTTCTCACAGAAAGAACTTGTAAATATATTTTACAACAGATTCAGTGGTTATATTTGATAGGAGGTTAATAACTTGTAAAAATACTGAGTATCTCAAAAGGTACAAAAATCCTAGTAAATAAAAAAAAAAACTGGCTAACATACTATTTATTATAAATACCCATCCCCCATTTACTATTAAATTCTAGTATCTGAAATCAATGCATGCCCATTTCATTTCCACAATAGCACCAATTAATTCTGGTCTCCAAAACCTATATATTTCCATTTCTTTTCCAAAGTGGCACCAATTCCTGTACATACTTCTCTGAAAACATGTGGAAATCTTCTCAAAAGGCTTTCAACATCCCTAGCATTAATAGTTGGGATAATTTTAACTAAATAGGAACAGATGTAATCAATGCTCACACCAAATGGGTGAACCTGCAGAAAATTAGAAACCAAAGAAATCAATTTCGAGTCATTTTCAGTAGCATCCATTGTTCCTAGACTACATTGAGTAGCACAATCATTAAAACGCAATTGATGATCGAAATTGACTGGCAAATCTTTGTCCACCTTTTTATTCTCTTTCAATACAAGTCTTAATTTAACAATTTCATCTTGATGTTCAGCACAGCGATCTTTAAATTCCTCTATTGTTTGATGGGCAGTGTCTAGTTCTTCAGTCAAGCTATTAATTCTTTCTCGCAACATATGTAATTCACCTGCAGGAACTAGTTGTAACATACCAACATTTTCTTCGTTATCATTTCTGTCCTCATTATCACTTAATTCCATATCTTCGTCTTTTCTATTATCAAGTAAATCTCTAGAATTAGTTTTCTTCAAATCAATACTGTCATTTTTCATTTCTTCCATCTTCTTCCTTTGGCCTTTAGTGAAATGATCCCATACTTTTTGTGTCTTAGCTGCCACAAAAACTTTCTCAATTTCATTTATCTCGTGTTCAATGGCATGGTTTTTATTTATTAAGGTTTCTTTGGCTTTTTCAACTTCTTCTTCATGTCTATTTTTTTCATTTCGTAATCTCTTCACATGACTATGAGAACTCTGAATCAATGAGTAAAAGGTTCCCGAATTTCTCTTGTTACATTCTCCTTTTTCTAGCCAAGTAATTAATACCTGCAAACCTTCCCTGAATGTTTCCTCATTACGTAGTCTTTCAGCTAAAGTCTGTGCCTCATGCTCAGAGAAATGAGGAATTGGAGGTGGTGAGGGTGGACGAAAAGCTTCTTTCTGACGATGACGTTCTTCACGCAGCCTTGCTCGTTCAACACATTCATAATCATGTTGATCATCATAAGCAGTAGCATAATCTACATGCAATTTACCATTATAAGCAGGATCTACACTTTCATCGATTCTAATTCTAAAACCTGACAGAAGAAGAGCTTGATCAACAGATTCCATAGTCACAAATCTAATGTGACAATAATTCTTTTTATTCATGCGGACTACAGAAATCAGTCCACATATTTTAAAAGCATCTTTTATGATTTCTTCAGTTATTTTTTCAGGCAAATTGCCAACAAACACAGTTCTGCATCCAGGAGGTTTTTGTCGGCGACTTTGACTTTCGCCAGATAGAGGTGGGGTTAAAACTGCACGAGTGATTGTTATTGGTTCAAGATTATTAAACACGGGAACTATAGGATCCATATTATTCATAACAGGAAATTGAGTAAAATTTGAAATACTAGGCATAATTGGTACCATTCCATATAATGATCCATCACTGTTACCCATACTCATACAGGGATATGCATTCATACTAACATTTGCAGGAGCAACCATTTCCATACCATTAGCGATTCCCATCCCTGAAGTAGAAGCAACATTACTAGCTGTTGCAGGCATGGCATTACTTGAAGGCCACTGAGAGTTTATCGGCATCATGGATGAAAACGGATTCACAGTATAAGCTCCTTGATTGGGATCCATATGGTAATTTTCTGATGCATTGTAACCATATGATGGATAAGGAATGGCTCGTTGAGACATAATATGTGGGTGGGACTGCTGAGGCATTGCAACAGCCATCTGCTGTTGTGACTGTTGAGACATAGTAGCCACAGCCATTCGTTGTGAAGCAAGAGCCATGTCTTGCAAATTCATAAATGGAATATCATTGGAATTTTCATTGGGCCTTTTATTTTCAGAATTCCCTTGTTTTTTCACTTTATCAGGAGTTTCCCTTTTCTTTAATTTATTATCCCTACTCCATTCATCATTGTCAGAATGTGAACGTTTTTTGGGAATCTTACGATCTCTATCTCTTTCCAGCCAGTGATTGCTCGATGAAGATGGTCGGGGATTTGAATTGCACTGGCCTGGCCGAGAATTTGAATTAGAAGGCCCAGGTCGAGGGTTTGAGTTAGACGATCCTGGTCGAAAATTTGAATTTGATAGTCCTAGTCGAGGATTTGAATTATTTTCTACAGTGTTGTTTCTAATTTTAAAATCTGAATTTTTGTTTTCTTCCATAATAAATAGTAAATGGTATTCCTTAAAATGTATAATATCTTCAACAGCGTATTAGTGCTTTTCAAGAGTTAATTTGTACAAGAATGTATTAAATACATTTCACTTCAAGTATACTCTAGTAAAAAAAAAATTCATATACACTTACATAAAATTTTTCCGATTTACTTCACAAAGAAATTGACCGGCGATTTCAAAACAACTTCTGAAAGTTTTCAAATATAAGAACTTCGCAAAGCACAATTTCAAACATAACATGGCTGCCACTGATAGTGAAAAGCGTCTAGTGTAAGTGCTCCCTAAACATCGATAGACTATCGATACTATCGGAGACATGTCGATAGTATAGAGTTTTCGAAAATATCCACTGAAACTATCGATCGATAGTTTCCTCTCGGGCAATACTATCGATATGCGCAATTTCAGTCGATAGTTTCAAAACTATCGACTGAAACTATTGACTGTCCATAGTATTGCTTCTATTTAGTGGCGAGTCGTGTATTGTGTCAGCGGGGGTGATGTATTATATAATACTTATCATTGATGCATTTTTGTATAATTTTAATATTGGTCAATTTTGGATAGTTTAATAAATTGATTTTTGACTTGATGTAAGCAAGTTTTTATATATATGGTACTGAATTTTAATTTATCTTGCAGTTCTAGCCCTTAGTTTTGAAACTATCGATTGTTTACTCTCAAGCAACAAGTCTATGTATTGTTATAGCGGGTGCTTTAAGTAATTATACCACTGTGGTTATTGATGCGTTTTTGCATTATTCAAATTTTACCTTTAATTTCTCACGTATTTACTCTAGATTTTTTTCAAACTATCGATAGTTTTTGTTCAAGTAATAAATAGATCGAGGAATTGATCTTGGATTACTGAGAAATTTTTGTACTTCGTATCTGTATATATGTATGGAAGTAACGTATGTAGTACATAGGTATTTAAAGTACTAAGTACATACGCATGTAATGTGATAAGTATGTAGGTGAGTATTTTAGGTACTATAAGTACACATATAACGCACAACGTCGTTATGTATATATGTTAAGTACTAAGTTTGTAAGTAAAAATTTACAGATATACGTACGTATATATGTACGTTCGTATATGTGTAACGTCCGTCCGTCTGTATGAATGCAACTTACGTATATATGTATGTAACGTACGTATATATGTATGTAACGTACGTATATATGTATGTAACGTACGTTCTATACAAGGAACGTTCATGCATTTGATTGCACGTAAGTATTTACTAATCATGATTACGTATGTACGTATGTTTGAAGCATACATAAACTTAGTACGTTACATGCTTACGTACGTATGTCACATACCTATGCAAGTATGTTACTTATATTAGTACGTACTTTACATACATATACACATTTCATACGTAAGTAAGCTGCATACACAAGTACTTATGTTATAAAAGAACGTACGCTTCTGAACGTTGCATACGTGCATATGAAACGTTCCTAGGTAAGTAACGTACGCGTGTATGTACGAAGGTATCTATATAACGCACATACATATATGATGTACGAAAGTATACAGGTTACGTACATACTTACGTATGCATGCCACATACGTACGTTCATAGTACATTTACATATTCAGTTTTTTACATACTTAATCGCGTTTCATATATACTTACGTTACATACGTACGCACGTTTCATACACACGTTTGACGTACGTTACATACGAACGCATATTTCATATTTACGTATGAACGTACGTCACATACATACGCACGTTTCATATATACGTATGACGTAAGTTACATATGTAAGTTTCAGACGTACGTTACATATGGACTTACGTTTCATGTATACTTACGTTACATACGTACTCATGTCTCATTTATACGTACTATCGATAGTTTCTAAACTATCGACTGAAAGCGTACCTATCGATAGTATCGCCTGAAATAAGACTATCGATAGTTTCAGTCGATAGTTGGGAAAACTATCGACTGGAATATCGATAGCTGAACTATCGATGTTTAAGGAACACTAGCCACTGACCAGAAAAGAAAACTCTTCTTTCTCCCTCAATTAGTTCATGCAAAGAATGTACAGCGTACTAGTGTAAGTTCTTTGGTTCATGTTGAAGTTTAGATATATAGCGGCAAAGGCACCCTAATAACCGAGAGTCACAGTTAGTACGTGTCAAAGAGTTTCAGCGACTGAAGAAAAACCTGAAGATGGCGCTTAGAAGAGCAAATCGTGTGAAGAAAAACTTTGTATGAGGAAAAATTTGAAGATTCCGATTGAGTTTCAAGCAAAAGACCCTTCTGTGGGGCAAATACTTCTTGCAGTTTAAAAGAATATGTTCGATAGTGTTTTCTTGATTGCAAGAAAACACTATCAAGGAACAAAAGGGGTTGTTGTGAAGTCCAAATCTGTGCAAGACAGCTGGGGTGATGATCATTCGGGTTAAAATGCGAGTAATGATGATATCCTCACGTCTACTTTTTAGCCATGATGCAAAAGATAAGATGGAGGGTAGGTCTCCCAGGATTTCTAGATATTTGCTGCTTCGAAAGTTTTCAATCGGTTTTTGAATAGAAAAATTACTTTAGTATGAATAAATATCTTCCACTGCGATCCACTCAATGTATAGGTCCGACTTCGCTACATTTTTGGCGAGAGAATCCACCCTTTCATTCCAGGTAATACTTGAGTGCCCCGGAGTCCAAACCAGTGCAATTTTTTGATTAAACTTGGCTCTCATTAAAATTTTATGGGTTAAACGAAGGATGACTCTTTGAGATTTGATGGATAAATTCTTAAATGCTTGCAAGACTGAAAAACTGTCTGTCAAAATCAGAGCATTACTGTCGGGAACTGAGAGATCATCAGTCGCTTGACAAATGGCAAGCGCTTCAGCTGTGAAGATGGAATTGATCGCGTGGGGATCAGAAGAGAGAATAATCTTAGATTTGAGGTACCAGCTATGGAGGTGTAGAAATGAGATTTCGATGCATCCGCAGAGATGATAAAATACTCTTGAAATTCTTAACTGATGGTTTCTTCAAAAAGTGCTTTAATCATGGGCATTGGTTAAGCTTTATCTTGAAAGCCAAAGGAAGCAAGGTGAATTTCACAAATGTCGCTGTGAAGAACATCAAGTATGTTAGGCAAGGTGATAATTTGGTCAAAGGTTATGTTCAAATCTGCAAGTAGCCCAGCAAAAGCCTCCTGATCGTTCTTATTAAGTTGGATACAGGGGTTCGAAGACTGACGAAATAAGGGTTAATGAACGCCATTTGCCACTTGTTTGATAAAAGATTGAATGGCCAATCTCTTGTTTTTTCCAGAGAGAATTTCCTGTCCCGCAATTTTCAGTAAGACAATGTTTGGTGTCCATATTGGAAGGCCAAGGGCAACTCTAAGAGCAGTAGTTTGGATGGTGTCACATATTTTGAAATGAGTCTGCGATAATTTATTGGTGATTGCGCAGCTGTAATAGAAAAGGCTACAGATTCCATTGTTAGTGATGCTAACCAGGTCTTTTGTTCTGGAGCCGTACGATTTATAGGCGATTGTTTTTAAGGCGTTAATTTTTCTGAGTGCTTTTGCTCAAAGATTTTTGACGATGGTTTCATTCTGATTAGTTTTAGAGAAGATAATTCCCAAATATTTTATTGAATTCTTCCAAGGAAGAGGAGAACCTGCGTAGGAGAAGTGGGGAGTAGAAAGCAATCTTTTTGATAGGTCAGCAATAGCACTTTTCTCAGGAGGAATAGATAGCTTCCAATAGGTACACCATTTGTAAACATTCTCCATGGTATTTTGCAGATTTTTCTCAATGTATTCCAATGAGCTATGAGAACAATGAATAAAGATGTCATCTGCGAAAATGGAACATTTGACGCCTTCGTCTAAGGTCTCAAAGAAATCAAATGGCAAACATAACGGGCGATAAGGCACTTCCCTGTGCTAATCTATTGTGTTATATTGGTGGGTTCGTTGAATAATGAGCTTCATTTGATTCACACACATTTCCCAGATAGCACATACGTTTGCAACAAGTTTGATTTTTACTTGATATTATCTTGTCATGGCAAATTTGACGCGTCGATGTTGTAACGAAACTGCTGCAAATTAACCAGGAAGAATCGCCATCCTCGCTTACAAAACGAATTTTCCATGGCGAAAATAGACAACTAGCGCCGCCCCTCTTTGCAATGCAAGTTTGCTGTGAATTTGTCATGACAAGTTCAGAGCACGATTGCAAAACAAGTGTGCTGCAAAGATGAGACACTAAAACAGAGAAAGATCTTTCTCTGTTTAAAAAACATCCGATTTTTCAGAGCATCTCCTAGACCGTCCTTCTTTTTATTAATTCAATAAATCAATGATAATTTGTGAAAAAAAACTAACTTTTTTATAAAAAAAAATTTGAAACACTTTCCATCTTTTTACTAGAACTCGCACTTTAAAGAAAACTTTATCGCCTTTTTCTTAATGTTGAAACTTTAACGTTTATAAACAAAATTAAACCTATAAAACAGTCAATGTTTGTTGAAAAATAATAACGTATTCATTTTGTCCCATTTTAAAGTAATTACTTTTGAACTCTAATTTCATAATTTATTCTACTAGCAAAACGTAGTTATTAGCGGAAATCGCGCTCTCTCTCTTTGGCTTCAAATCATATTCTCAACTAAAAATTTAAAAAATTAATGAAATCAAGAAAACAGTTTAAAAGAAATCGTATACGAATGGAATCGAACGATATATTAGCGAAATCTATCTTCTCCTCTCAGAGTTTATCTGGCTGAGTGGTTAGAGCGTCCACTTAGGAAACGGTAGGTCGCGAGTTCTAATCCGAGGTTGTGTTCGTCCTCTGTTTTTGCTATAGTTTGCAATGAGTTTGACGTAGCAAATTTGACGCGCGGTGACTTCGAAGCTGACGTTAACGTGCTGCAAACTTGTTTCAAGCTTGCACTCTTGTCATGCCAAATTTGTTGCAGATTTGCAGGGCAAGATTGCTGCAAACTAAAATTGCTATCTGGGTGAATGGACGTTCACTACACTTCCACGGCAGAGTACATTTTGATAATTACACAGATCATTCTTATATCTTTAAATATAGGCATGCATAACATTCTACCAGTCCGGACACGCTCAATAACAAACTCTCGGCGAGTTTCGCACACTATTCGGGTTTAGTTACAGTTAACTTGTGTCGCACAAGTCTTAGACACCACTCTCCTCCCTTCTTAAAGATCAAGTCTCTTTGGAGGACGTCTGATTCTATTTGAACGTCTAGGAACTTGA
Organism: Araneus ventricosus; assembly: GCA_013235015.1. Taxonomy (NCBI): domain Eukaryota; kingdom Metazoa; phylum Arthropoda; class Arachnida; order Araneae; family Araneidae; genus Araneus; species Araneus ventricosus. Next base: position 24,731 of record BGPR01015467.1, read on the forward strand.
CTCGGGCTTGTTGGAACTGGTGGACTCCCCATTGAAAAACTATCCAGCTGAGCATATGACGGTGGTGAGTCGTGAGTCGGGACATCAGTTGATAGCACTGCTGATGTGGAAGATGAACCTTGTTCTTCGTTCAGGACTTGTGAAGAAGGATTCTCGGCTGTCTCAGCACGCTAAAGATTTGAGTTGCTTTCTCGAACATCAGTAGCCGGAAATCTGCGGTGTACGTTCGGAATGAAATCATTCTCTTGCACGATATTACCCACTGGACGAATCTGGTCCACATGTCGTCTCACTAAGGTTCCTTGAACCTCGACAGTGTAATGGAGAACACCATCTCTATTCACAATTTCACCAAACTTCCATTTTGAGTTAGCTGCTCTGTAAATTCTCACAGCTACCTTATCTCCAATATCAAATTTCCTGTCTCGTAATTTGAATACGACTTATCGTATTCTATCTTGTACTCTCGATTTTAATTCTGGTAAGAGTAAATCTATCCTCGTACGAATTTCTCTTTTTAAGAATAACATAGCTGGACTATGAGTTGTTGTAGCATTTGGAGCCTCCCGGTACTGTAACAAGAATGTACTTAGTTTCTGTTGTATGCTACCTTCATATTTCTGCATAGCCCTGAGTGATTGTTTTAAAGTAGCAACATAGCGTTCAGCCTAACCATTACTCGAAGGTTTGAATGGTACGCTAGTTTTATGCTTTATACCGTTGCTACGCATAAATCTTTGGAACTCATAGGATGTAAACTGGGATCCATTGCCACTGACAAGTACCCGTGGTAGTCCAAATCTGGCGAAACTATCTCCAAGACATTCAATGGTTTTCTTAGTTGTGGTTACCTTCATGGGATGTAACTCTAACCATTTGGAGTGAGCATCAACGATTAGTAAAAACATATGTTCGAAAATTGGCTCAGCAGAATCGATATGAATGCGTTCCCAGGGCATACTGGGATATTCCCAGTAATGAACTTTAGCTTTTGCAAGATCAGTTTTGTGTCTGGCACAATCGACACAATTTCTAGCGGCTTCTTCAATGTCTTTTTCTATCTCCTTCCAATAAACAAATGATCTAGCTAAAGTTTTCATTTTTACCATACCCAAGTGTCCAGTATGCAGTTCATCTAGAACATTTTTCTGGTACTTCTTTGGAATGCATACCCTTTGACCATATAAAATATTCCCATCCTCAATGGTGTACTGGGCTTCCCTCTCTTGTAAATGTCGACCTTCCCTTAAGGCTCGCAAGAATGGGCCCAGTTCGTCATCTTTTTCCGTTTCCTGTCTTAACTCCCTTGAGGTGACAGGTAATGTTTGATTTTGTGTCATTTGAAATATTGTGATATTGTCTTTTACCTCCAGTTCTTCTGAGGTTTTTGGCAATCGGTAAAGAAAGACCGCAATTCCATGGTCAGCAGTTTTACGAAATACAATATCGAACTGGAACGATTGTAAAATTAATGCATAATGTAACAGTCTAGTAGCTGTTAATACTGGTAATCCTTGTTTTGAAACAAAAATTGCCACTAGAGATTTATGATCAGTTACCCGAGTGAAACGTCGTCCTTTTAAATATAAGTTAAACTTTTTTTATAGCCCACGCTATCGCCAGAGCTTCTTTATCAATTTGGGAATATCTTTGTTCAGTTTTTGATAAAGGTTTGGATGCGAAAGCTATTGGTCGTTCAAATCTATCAGGGTATATGTGAGCACGCAACCAACTCCAACAGGTGATGCGTCACTTGCTAAAGTTAAAGGAAGTTCTGGATCGTAATGTACCAAAACCTTTGGTGAACAGATTTCCTTCTTAATTTGCTCAAAGGCAACCTGACAGTCCTTTGACCATTTAAATTTAACGTCTTTTTTGTCAAATTATTAAGAGGATTTGCGATAGTGGCTAAATTTTTACAAATTTTACCATAAAAATTTACTAATCCTAGGAAACTTTTTACTTCCTGAACATTCTTAGGTACAGGAGCCTTTACTACTGCTGAAATTTTCTCATCAGTTTTATGTAGCCCATTTGCATCTATTTTATTTCCCCCAAAATTTATTTCATTTTGGAAAAACTGACTCTTACCTAAATTAAGTTTTAGTCCATGTTCTTTACATTTCTTAAAAAATTCTTCTAAGGCTTTATAATGAGACATTTCGTCACTTCCGGTTATTCTAGCATCGTCTATAAACACTTTAACTCCTTGCATACCCTGAAATAATCCATCTACGTAACGCTGCCAAATTGCAGGCGCCCCGTTCAATCTATACATAAGTCTCTTACAAATGTATAATCCCTTATGCGTATTTATTGTCAGAAGTTTCTGACTTTCCGAATGGACTTTCATTTGCAAATATGCATGTTTAAAGTCTAATTTTGAGAATTATTTTCCCCTATTTAAACTAGTAAATATTTCCTCCAATCTTGGTAAAGGGTGTTGTGGCACGATTAAATTTGGGTTTAATGTAGTCTGCAGATAGTCTTATGCTGCCATCTGGCTTAACGACAGGTACAACTGGCGTTACCCATTCCGAATGTTCAACCTTTTCGATAATCCCCTCTTTCTCAAGTCTATCAATTTCATTTTCGACTTGACCTTTTAAGGCAAAGGGTACTGTTCTAATCCTACAAAATATAGGTTTAACTTCGGGTTTTAGTTCTAGTTTTACTTGATAATTATTAATTTCCCCTAGTTCATCATTGAAAATGTTTTTGTATTCTTCCAAAAGTTGACTTAGTTTCTTTTACTTGTAGCTCTAACCGCCTTAATAGCTTGTCAATCCAAATTGATTTTATAAAGCCATTCGCGACCCAAAATTGTATCCAAATTTTCTTTATCAATGTACCGATTCAAATTCGAAATTTGATTCCTATATTCAACCTTTACGGTAATGTACCCCATAGGTATCAATGAATCACCATTATAAGTTTTTAAAACTACACTGGTAGGCTGGATTTGTTTCTTGGAAATTTTTCTGAAATTATTTATGCTCATTACACTAACCGCTCCCCCCGCATCTAATTCCATCGTACAGTTTTTATTTTCAGTTTTCAAATTTATCATTATTGGAGGTTGTTCGTGTAACCCAGAATCTGCAGAATTCATTTCAAATACTGGAATTTCGTTTCTGTTTTCTGCTTTGCCGTTATGAGCAGAGCTCTGGCCAACGACTCAATCGGCTCATGGAGAAGTTTTTCCGGAGTGAAATAGATGGCGATGATGACATTGTCACTCACATAGCTAAGCTACAAAAGAATTTTAGCGAACTAAATGATGAGTTGAAAATAGTGGCCAAGACAACACTTCCGGAACTCTTGCTGATGAGCTGACACTGTCATCGGAATTCTTTGAGTTCAAGAGCGTCTGGGAGTCGATCTCTGTTGAGGAGCGGTCAGTCAATAATCTGACGGAAAGACTACGCCTGATAAAGATGCATCTACCATCCAAGCCTGACAGCTCAGCATTAGTTTCTACAAAGAAAAAGGCTGCAAAAAGGGTGGAAAGAAAACGCTATGTGTGTAGAAAACCAGGCCACATTGCAAAAGACTACTGGAAGAAGGACAGGAAACAGAAGACTTCTGGTGATGCTTTCGTCTGCATTGTGGAAGGTGTCACAGAAAAAGAACAATGGATAGCAGACAGTGGGGCATCTGCCCATATGACAAGCTACCGGAAGTATTTCCTGGACTTCAAAGACTTTCCCTCGTCGAAACCGGTGTATGTGGGGAACAACAATGCAATTATGGTGTATGGTCAAGGGACCGTAAACTTTGACATGAATGTCAATGGGAAATGGGTCAATAACCATCTCTCAGAAGTATGGTATGTGCCTGATGTAAGCAGAAATTTGTTTTCTGTCAGTCAGACACTTGCAAAAGGTTTTGTTTTTCGAGCTGAAGGAAATGAATGTTCCTTCACAAGGGATGGGCATGTACGCTTAAGAGGCATTAGGACAGTAAATGGCCTCTATGCTTTGAAAATGCGTGTCGTATCAAGATTACTTGATAGTATAAGGTTAGGCTCACAGAGAGCGGATGAATTGATGACGTCGCATTGGGACACACATAGCTTCGTCCCAGTGTTACGTATAGGAATAAATATCACATCTGAGAGCTTCTTTAGCAAGCAAAAAACTTTTTATAAGCCTGACTTTTTGTGAAACGTTGAAAGAATCACAAATCACGAAAGAATAAATATTTTAAGTGTTTAATCGAAAATTTTAATAAAATTCAGTGATCTTTCTGATATGATCTCCATGTAAGTAATAAAGAAATAATTACGACGTATGGTATATAATTTTTAAAAACAAATTTATCTGAGACACTGGATGATTTTTTTAAAAAAAACTGGAGAATTAAGATTAATTTTACTTGAAATTATAAATTACACATTCGTTAAAATAATAGTCTTTTAGTTACTTCATGTAGTAAAAAATGAAATCAAATATTTGTGAAAAATTCCTTAAAATTAACTTGTAATTTTTGATAAATATGAGCAAAAATAACTTGTTATTTTTTTGCAGAATTGCTTTCATCGCACAACTCGTAATTGAATTATACACATATATTTTGCATCTGTTATATATATATATCTCATTTTCACACCCAGTATAATAAACATATATTAAATAAAATCTCTCGATCAATTCAATAATCAATATTTGCTTACAATATTAGTAATAAACGGTTGTATCACATATAATATATATAGATCATCAACATCGTTTTTTTTTATCTTTAGTTTACGAAAAAAGGAAATCTCATAAAACCTTTCCTTATCAATCAAACATCCACCTGAGCTCTGAATCAAACGATAAATATTCATAATAAAACTAAATTTCCCATCTTTTAATTTGGTATGTGAGGAGAAAAAAAGAAACAAAAAAAAATAATAATCAGACTAGATATAAATAAGCCCAAAAGATAATATTATTTATTTTCATTCATTGAAAACTCCTATTAGACAGAAAAAAGTAAATAGTATTCTCAAAAATCGAATCGATCATTTGGAATTTCTGTAAAGTAAACAAAATGAGAAGAACCATGATCCATTTTCATTAAAAATAAAAGTATTTCGGGGAATTTATAAGCAATAAAAAGCAGTCTTGTTATGTAAAATGAAGACGCAATAACCGACCATTAATCTGGCATTTTTAAAGTTTCTTACAGATGGAATAAATTTATTTCTTCAATTCGGAACTGCGCAGAATAGCGGAGAGTTTCGAAATCTGTCCCAATAAGACGTCATGAGCGGAAAGACCTACTGCGCATCTTGTTTGTGGACCCTCTCTGTGTCGTATCTCCCGAAGTGCCTGCCGAAGTATGTGTTGCTTCTGCTGATCAGTCCCTTCAACTGTTGCATGAAAGACTATGTCACCAGAACAAAACCTATGTTAGAGAGTTCCTTGGTCAAAGGGGAATTGAGGTCTGTGAAAGCAAAGTGTCTTGTGAGGGCTGCCTGTATGGGAAACAGCAGCGTGGGAGATTTCATGAAAGACCTAGTCGTCCAATAGTGACTGGCGCTCTTATACATGCAGATGTATGTGGTCCTATGCAGGAGAGACCAATAGGTGGATCTCGGTACTTTGAGTGTTTCAAAGACGATTTCTCGAGATTTCGCAGAGTCTTCTTCATGGAGTCTGAAGTGTCAAATTGCCTCAAGGTCTTCTTAAGGTAAGCAAAAACAGCAGGTCACACAAAGAGTTCCTTAGTGATGGGGGAGGTGAGTTCAAGAATTCTCAGGTGTGCGGAATTGCTGCAATCCAGGGGAATAAATATAAGGTACTCTATTCCTTACATTCCTGAAAAAAATGGAGCTGCAGAGAGGGAGAACAGAACTATCGTGGAAGCGGCTAGATCTATTTTCCGCCACAAGGATCTTCCTCTAAAATTGTGGGCAGAGGCAGTGAATACTGCAGTTTATGTTTTAAACAGAATTGATCCAACCAGAGAGAAGGAAAAAACACCTATTGAACTATGGTCAGGCAGTTCCTTTAATTTTGGCTATCTGAAGGTTTTTGGAACCAAGTGCTTTGTCCATGTTCCTAAACAGCGTAGGCAAAAATTGAATCCAAAGAGTGTTGCAGGGCTTTTTGTTGGCTACTGCAGTGAAAAGGATGGCTATAGAGTCTGGTTGAAGGAGCACAAGATCATTCTGAGTAGAGATGTTATTTTCAAAAATGAAGCATCTTACTCTGTGATAGCTCAGAATGGTAAATCTAGCAGTGTGGCCAATGAACCCTCAGTTGACCATGGGTCAAAGATAGAACTGATCAGATCATCTGATGTGCCAGATTCAGATGTATGCCAGGAAATAGGGGAAGCTTCTTGTGATGCTATAGATTCTAGGGAATCCCCTGATGAGCAAGAAAGGAACATGCTGGACAGGTCGATGCTAAAGAAGCCAGCAAGGTATGACAATTGTGTTCTGCTGGCTGAACATGCAGAACCTGATACATACAGAGAGGTTCGATGAAGATGGTCGAGAATTTGAATTATATTCTACAAAGTTGTTTTTAATTTTAAAATCTAAATTTTTGTTTTCTTCCATAATAAATAGTATTTCTTAAAATGTATAATATCTTGAATCGCGTATTACTGCTTTAGAAGAGTTAATCAGTATAAAAATTTATTACTGTACATTTAATTTCAAGTATACTCAATTAAAAAAAGATATTCATGTACACTTACATAAATTTTCTTCGGTTAACTTCACTATGAAATTGTCCATTTAATGGACGACACCTTATGAAATTTCTTCCAAAGACGGTACGTTGAGCGAAATACAACTTCGGACAGAAGATGGCTGCCAATGCCCGACCAGTAAATCATACGAGACGTCTTCCCTCTTTCTCCTGTGTTTGCATTTCAGTGCTCGGTCGCGGTCGTTTATTCTGAACGAGTCTGAGGATCCGGATGTGCCGAATTGAAAATGGTAGATACTACTGTATACCGTTCTTCAGGGTTCACGTATTGCAGTCATTTAGCTGGAACCATGTCGGTGTTCGGGATATGATAATTTGATTCGGTTAGTTAACTAATTTGTTTTGTTTATTCGGAATAATGTAGAACTTCCGTGCTTAAGATCACTTATCTGTGCGATGCTTCGTCAATGGGAATCTTCAAAATTTTATCACTCAGACTTATTTGAGTCTTTTAATGTTATTATTTGAGGATACTTTGAAAATATCAAATTTTATCTTTCTATTGATTGATTGAGATGTGATGAGATGGGATTTTTAGCAACAAAGGCCATAATCCGCTAATGTCAAAAAGGATGCACTCAATAAAAGTCAAAAAGGATGCACTCAATAAATGTCAAAAGGATGCATTCAAAAAATATCAAGAAAGATGCACTCAATAAATGTCAAAAGACTTCAGAGATTGAAGAAGAATCCTAAGATACTGCTTATAAGAAACAGCGTTTTGAAAAACGGCTTTTAAAGACGAACATAATTGAAGATCAAAATTAAGTTTTGCACAGAGGATTGACCTATGATTTGAGTATTTGGAACAGAACAAAATAATGTGTTCAATGTTATTATCACGATTGAAAATTTGACAATGAGTTTATCTTTCTATTTCTGTACCTTTCAATGCTTATTTAAAATAAGAGCTTCATTCTGAGGAATGGTTGCCATAATTGTTCGTTATCGCTTTTTCTGACGACTTATAAGGCTTGTTTGGCGGTGCTTGAACTTTACCAAACGATTAAGCTCATTACAATTTTTTCATTTGGAATTCATTCCTCATCATTTAGCTTCTCTTAGGTTTCACCTCGCTGAAAGGCCGATATCTTTCCAGTGGCGTAGTGACCGGGGGGACGAGGGGCTATAGGTGCCCTGGGCGCCAGTTTTAGGGGGCGTCATGGAGTTAAAACATTACCTCGTTTATGCAATTATTAAAGCAAAATATGCTGAGGGAGCAGTGGCGAATTCAGAACTCGGGTCTGGGGGGCGGGCTGAGGTCATAAAAATTTTGTATCGTCATGACAAATGCCGAACCTCATGGCTTATGCAAACCAAAACACTTTAACTTTACAGACTTTACTCACCCGACAATGAGAAGCATAAAGAACACTACAATACTTTCGATAATTTAATAAAAAAATGCAATGAAATAACTAGACAAAAAAATGTTTTCGACCGCGTCAACGCTACAAGTACAAGTGAGATGACTAGAAAATTTTCGAGCCTCTCTAGCCATAAAGCAATGTTGTCACTTTTTTATTATTTTTTAAAGGGAAATTAAGAACAAACAGTTGTAGTGATTTTAAATAAAATCAAGAATTCTGGTTTAGCTCGGGATGGGGGCTGCAGCCCGATAGCCCCCTGGATCAGTGGCGTAACTAGGGTGGGTCAAGTGGGGCGCGTGCCCTGGGCGCAATTTCCTAGGGGCGCGAAATTAAGGAATCAATTGGTTGTATTTAGTTGAAAAGAAGATTTTTTGAAGCTCTTTTTCCCATGATTCTTAAAACATGAAATGGTTTCAAAAAAGTGCAGGAAAAATCTTAACGATAAAATCGTTTTTACAACCCGGAAACCTCAAGCTGCTACAAAATAATAAGTAATATTATGTTTCAGAGATCTTCCGACCCCAACCCCCATCAATGAAATTAAAAACTCGTTTAAAAGGAAGGCCCTTTTCACAGATTTCAGTCTCGGTGAAATAGGAGTTAATGAAAGATGGTTAAGGATGATTATCTCAACAGGGACTCTGATGGTTTAACACGGTAAGCCTGATTCATACTGACTGATATCAATTTCTTCGGAAATGGGTGATAAAATCGTTCAAAATAGTCATTCCTATTTTCAATCAGCAAAGAGTGAAGAATGAAAAATATTCCTCCCTATTTTTCGAGCAGTGTCAGAGAACTCTAGCAACTTAAAAAAACGTAAGCTGGCTATCTTTACATTGTTTTTAGTAATGAATATTTGCATAATTTTTATGATGAAAAAGCCATAGTTGTTTATTTTAAATTTTATTCCGCAAAACTTAGATGCTATTCTCTGCCGAAAGCAAACAAACAAATAAAAATAAAAATACTGCGCGAGAGGAAAAGACCGCATAAATTTTTGAAATTCCTGGTAAAAATTATCAGTCCGTATTGACGTTTAAATCAAGATAAATGAAAGCAGTTTATTTAATAATTAACGAGAACAAATGAATAAAGAAGAGAAATTCAATTCCTGCCGTAATGTGAAGCGTTTTCTTTCCTCGCTGAGTTACGCTATTGTCATCAATTAACTTTACTGTTAAAAAACACAATACAATTTACCTTGACTATCAAATCATTAAACTACCAATACTCAACATAAAATAATTATTTAAATATGTAAATATGGCAGACATTTTTTGTTTGCAATCCTTATTTTAAGTACATGTACAAATATTTATGTGCTAAAGTATTGTAATTATAAATACTTTTGCTTAATTAAAAGCCAGAAAGGTTAATTTATAACCTTTCGGATACATTTCGGTATTTTTCAGAAATAACGTGTCGTTTTTTATGCAAATAAATAATATCTACTAAAATAATAGGGAAGTATGATTTTACACCTTCACAGCAAGCTTGCATTGCAAGGAGAGGTGGCGCTAGTTGTCTATTTTCGCAGTGGCGAACTTGTGGCAAACTCGTTTTGCAAGCGAGAGTGGCGATTCTGCATTGTTAGTTTGCAGCAGTTTCGCTTCAAGTTTGACGCGTCAAATTTGCCATGACAAGATCAAGTAAAAATCAAACTTGCTGCAAACGTACGTGCTATCTGGGATATATATAAATTTCATGTTTCATTTTGAATCTTCATTCGCAAATACTTTTTTGCAAAGTGCATTTTTTATTATTTATAAATTTTAAGTTTCATTTTGAAGCATACTTCACAAATGCATTTTTTTTCCCCTCAAAATAGCCAATTTTTGGATATTTTGTTTAATTTTTAATCACCATTCGTAAATACTTTAATTGCAAAAAAAACCAGTTTTTGTGTATTTATAAATTTTAAGTTTCATTTTGAATCTTAAAATCTTGCTTATCAGATACCAATCTTCCTCCAAATCAAAATTTTCTTCAAAAACATATTTAATCATTATTAAGGCAACTTCAATATGTTTGTTGAATTGCCTGAATGAAGATCAGCTTGTTTAGAATCAATATTTATACATAATAACCTTAATGGTATTTTCCTAATGTTACTATAATTTCAAAAAATTATTTCAAATTTTACTTTAGAAGATACATTCATAAATATAAATACAGCCATTTTCAAATAACATTAGTTTACTAGAAATATTCATATAATCACTGTTTTAGTGTATAACGAAAAGAAGATTATCAGCCTTTTACACATAATGGTGCATTTGTCTCACTTCTGGAGCAAGTATTCAAAACATATTTCATATATCTTGAGTTTGATATGCAGCTACTTATAAAAGTGAATAGCATTTTGAATATTTTTTTGCTGATATCTTTAGATGTTTTGAAAAATTTAGTATGCAATTGACAATTTCACATATTTGCTTTTTCAAAAAAATTATACATATCTTCTTTAGTTGTAAATTGTATGCATGCAAATATAATCATTTTCCAAAATATAGGTTCACAGTATTAAAGGCTAAGATACTTTAGTATGTACAAATAACATTACAATTTTTTTATGCATAACAAAGTTCTTGTTTACACGATCATAGAAAGAGCTCAATACTTATTTTATATGTGATGATGAAGACTCTTGTTACTACTATAATAGCCCAGATTTCGGTAACACTCTTGACGTCACCAACAATAAAACTGCACCATAGCACTGCAAGACGCAAAACAGCATTATTATTTCATTGTTAGAGAACTAAATTTCAGTAATATTAAATTTAAAATATAATTGTCGTTCTGATTTCAAATTTATAGCTCTAAAATAGTGAAATAAAATTTGTTATCCATTGATATAAAATTATCTGCTTTGATCAATAGTAAATTCAGAAATTTTAAATATATTAATCCGCTTTTAATTTCAAAAATAATCGTTTTTTAATAGAAAATAGTAAATTACACAATGGTATATCATGCATATATTTTGGACGCCACGAAGCATCTAATTATTTAGTGCAACGTGATGATAAAATTTGATAACATATTTTGGCAACGTTAAAATTCCTAATAAAGACATTCCGAAGTATTAGGAAAATTTAAAGCAAACAACGGAAAATTTACTACATTGAATGTTGTTTACTACAGGTTTTTTGAATAAAGAAATATGTAAATAAAAAAAATATTTCCTGTCCTAATACATAAGCTTGGTTTGTTTTCAATCAATATTAAACATTTATCTCGCATATATCTACTTTCTAAAACACGTCAGATTTGATGGAAATCTCTCGAATGAAGAGGCAATTGACAGGTGATTTCCTTTCTGTGAATTATATAGTTTCTACAAAGATATATACAGGCATTTTAAAACATCCATCTGAATAAAATATTTATAGGATACATTTTAAAAAAATTATTTTCAAAAACTATATAAATATGAAATTTTGAGTCCATTATTTTATTTATGAATGAAAGTAATGTCTTTTATACAAATAGTGCAATAAATAATTATATATAAGTTATCAATATTTTAATCTCAGCATTATCATTGTGTAAATAAACACATTCTGTACACCACTAAGGTGCAGTTCGGAAGAATGACAAGAACAGTTTCCAATAGAGCATCTATTATTTTTCCATTTGCAGTGAACATTATTAATGCTGAAGGAACTGGCTCTTGAGACATGATAATACTACTTCCAATATACCCTCTGAAATCTTCCAGCCATAATGTGAAGGATATAGTGCAATAATAAACTCCTGTTTATTCCAGCCTGGTAATTTT
>BGPR01015468.1:0-36595 GCA_013235015.1 Araneus ventricosus
AGAAACTCAAAGGTGCAGGCGTACATTTGGAAAAATCATATTTTCCCTATGGGAACTATATGTGGCGTGTTCACGTGTGTCCAGACCATAAAACATCTACATCCGTGCAAAAAACGTAAAACAAAAAACGTCGTATACAAAAGTGTGTTAGCATAGATAAACAAATTACCTAACTATAACAGCAACTCCTGTTAGTCGTACAATTATGTATTATCAATCGTCAAAACTTTTAATTTCCCCTTTCAACATGTAACGAAACATTTACATTCGTGAATTTAAAAAATTTAATAATTCAAATTCTTCGCGCACGAAGTCGCGGGTAACAGCTAGTTACCTATATACGATTACAACTACATAGTAATACGCATGCGCTCTGATGATATCGTCAACGTTATGTACAAAGAAAATTTTCCAAGATTCAGTCAGAGCGCATGTGTACAACGTTTTTTCAACTCTGAGAAGGCAATGCAGGGTAACAAAATACGTAGGCAAATCGCTTTCGCCGAATTGCGATCAGCGTGTTGGAAGTCGACGTAAAAAACTTTTAGACGACCACGTTAAAGTACCACAGTCTGTTATTAACACTCCTTCGGGTCTATTCTGGTACCCCCGGTTGGGTTGGGAGACCTCACTTTTTCCGCAAGTTAACAACGGCAAAAGGGACGTCTCCCAACCCAACCGGGGGTACCAGAATAGACCCCTTTATACCATTTTTAAAGGAATGTTTTTAAAATTTAAATTAAATAACATCAAAGATAGCTAAAAAAACGTTTCATGGGACATCCATAAATAAAAACCAATGATTCATTTTCTTGAAAAAAAATATTTTCACCGCGACACTTTTTTTAGAAATTTTTTAAATAGAGTTATTGCAGATTCACAGTGGTCTAGTTTCTTTTTCTAGCGAGACAAAAATCATAACGACGAAATTTAAAGCAGCAGAGACTTGAAATTTGCACAGTTTAAAGGAAATGGACTTCAGTTGTATCCCCTGAAATTTCATAACAATCGGTTGGATATTTATTGATTTATATTAATTTTTTTTAATTCGTTCCCACTGTTCTCTATTGAGGGAACTGTTGTAATTCTGCGGAAAAGTTAATAATTAGCTGTATAAAACATAAAAAATATCTGATAAATTTTACCAAATGAAGGAAATAGATTAAAAATAAGATTTGTGAAATTTCAGTAAAGTCTGGTAGGTATTTTTTTTATTTTTAACATTCCAAAAATGATCTAATAAATAATTGTGCGATAAATTCAAATGCCTTTCCAAACTATTAAAAAGTGAAAGAATTTCGTTAGTATAATATAAATGTTATATAAATACCATTAAATCTTTAAAAAATCACTTCTAAGAATAAAATTGCCGCAGTTTTCACAAAAATAATGTGAGAATTCAAGAAATATTCCAAAACATTTTAATAACTAACTTTTAAGCATAATAGATAAGGATAATGCTTTTCATCGTTTTTTATTTGTTATTTATGAAAAACTATTTGTGGTAAGTTTTCCTTATTCTATCGTCCTTTTAGCTGTAGCTGAAGACAGCACTTGAGAGGTTGTCACTGAAGCAGACTGTCTTTAAAATTTCAAATCGCGTTCTGAACTATTCCAAAATTTTCGCGTTTTTGTTGTGTTTCTGTAAACTACTAAATCAGAAATAAATATTGAAATCGATTTAAAATACTTTTGAAACCATTCAGCGTTTATTTCTTTAAAAGTACAAATGTACTTAAGATTGAGTATCCGCCTCCTTAAATTCGATAATATTTTAATAAAATTTTCGAATTAATCTCGAGTGAATTTTTATTAATTAACAGCTAGGCTAGAACATAAGAACTAGGCTCTCTAATTTAGTCTTTGAACAGTTTTTTTTATGCAGATATTTATTTTTGCGTCATTGAAGGAAAAAGTGAAAATTCTTCGCTGACATAGATGACATTAAAAAATAAAATAAATGAAAAAGTCGGGGTTTATCGGGGCTAATTTTTAGATTTTTTATAGAAGATAGAGTGCAGAAATGATTTAAGGTAGTCTCAAGGTGTGCAAGTTTTTAAAATTGACTTTAAATTTGAAAATTTAGTGAAAAGAAGGGCCTTTTAAAATATAGTAAAAATGGTGTGTTGAAAACAGTAATGGAAAATATTAAAATGGGTGTGTTAAAAACGGTATCGTTTACTTGCCCTGGAATCCGACATCATGAAAAATCTAAAATTAGACAGATAAAGAGCCATGTAGAACTTTACAGAACGAAATCCGAGGGCTCACTGAAATGCCCACGTAGCACAAGATATTGTCTTATATCATAAATTTCGAAAAAGTAATATTGTACAATATTTTTCCCAATATTGACACAGTGTAAAATGTAAGACTTTCAATACTGTACAATGTCTTTTTCATAATATTGGATAATGTCATATAATACTGTATAATATTATGCCATATTAAATAATATTGTACTATACTGAATAATATTATATAATATAACATTATAGTGAATATTTTAAAAATACATTTTAGAAGCATGAAAAAATGTTAATCACTTAATTTCAATGTGCAGAACTTATTGGTAACTCTTTGCGATTTTTTGAACGCCTCTACTTACAGCGATCTTTGAACCCGGAACCTTCTACATGCGAACCAGGAACCTTATCTCTGAACCAGCTAGTCTTACATCAGGGGGCGTAAATGATGATAATAAAATGTGCTTACAAAGTTCGGATCTCTACGAAATTTCATGTTCATTCACGATTATATAATCTGAATAGTTTTCTTAATTAAATTATCTTCTATCGTTACAATTTCGAGTTCAAAATGAAATTAGAAGTCAAAGAGGAAGCAATTTTAGCTCTTATATCTAAGTTTGCTAATTTAATAAATTAAAAGGCAATAAGGTTTTAAAGTAATTATAATAATATGTTTCAAAGGTTTTCAAATAATTTTGAAATTTATTTATTCCTCTTTCAACGTATTACGAGACTCCTTGAACATTTATAATAACAGTATTGATTGAAAATGAAATACAAGATTCGGAACAAATAATCACATCATATTTTTACGATGAGAATAACACTCAATTTTTTTTTCATCCATATCGTGAGACCTGTTTTATGGTTAGCTTCCTTAGCTGAATCCGGCCCGCCTTTTATATACAGTAAAACAAAATGACTATGTAAACATTATTATTCAAATGAACATTTTTTTAAATACTATTTCAGGATACTGAATAATATAATGTTATTGTATTTCCATGCTGCCATCTGGCGGACAGAAGAGTAACTTCACCTCAAAATAAGAATCAACGCTGAATAATAAAGTGCTACGGTATTTTTGTGCTGCCATCAGTCGGACATGAAAATAACTTCACCTTAAAATATTGATCAATGCTGTTTAATGTAAAAATCAGAATATCATGTGCATTGTATTGTATAGTATGATATAATATTCAGCATCTTAAAGAATAATTGTTCCAGTGGTGTTTTTGTAATAAAACCTCCAATCGAGTGATATCCTGAGTTAAAATGAAGATTTTTATAAATAAACATTGTTTTTATATTATTTGTGAAAATTTAGTATCTCGGAAATACTGATACATACAATACAATACTTTATTACAGTATTCGGTGTTCCTCGGTGTTCATAATATTGTATAACATTGTGCAAACATTATATAATATTTCTGTGCTACCTGGGTGCGACTCAAGTGTTCAAAAGACATTCTTCAACTTTAACCTCTGTAAAACCTCCTACGACTACATGTTTATACAAAAAAAATTTATGGTTTTCAGGGTTCCAAATGGTTTTCTACCTACCCCCGAAGAAAATGCTAGCAGGGGAAAAAAATCAAAATAAATATCTGTTCAAATTAATAATTAAAAACAGGTTACAGTTAAAAGTCACGCACAAGTTTCTGGAACCTTGTTTTCTAAAATGCTTCGTGGATATGACAGTTTTATATATTTCATCAATGAATGGCAACACTATAGGTCTGTTCGGTTTTGTTTTATTGTTGGCGGTGAGCAAAGTTTAATTTAAAATAAGTTTTTGCAGCGATTGTATGTGAGCAAATACTTTGATAAGCTGACGAAAATGAGCGTGGCGTGGCCAAAAATTGTATTATTCGGGGATTCTCAAGTGCAGGTGCGTTTAATTTCTGTTCCAATTAATTCTTGTATTTTGTTAATTCATCGTCTGCTGTAAGGTAAATGCTCAGGAGCGAGTATGCATCTCAAACAGCTTCGTCATCATCATCATAAATGCTCCAGTAGTAGGCCACTTAAGGGTATTTCCCCAAATATCATCTAAACTTTAGAGAAGTTTTGCTAATCTATATTTTTTTATGGTTCAAACTCTTTTCTAAAATAATAATCACCTGAAATATCAAAATAATTGTCAGATAATTTTTTCAAAATTAAAAACTTGGATCACTCGTATGCACCAGAAGTGGGCATACCAAAAGTGAGCCACCCAGATTTGCCAAATGTGTTAAAGAAAAAAGAATAAAACCATTATCTAGTAATAATAACAATACATTAACATTATACACTATAAAAAATACAATAAAAATGGCTTGATATAGATGAAATCTTTTATTTATAGATTCTAGTCGCATGAGATTTACATTCTTTTTCTCTAACAGTCAATTTTTTTAATTGAAGGTATATGTTAATTGTTGATTTTTCATTTTAAGTTCTGGTTAGGGCATTATGGATATTAAGTCTTGATATTTTATGTTAGATAAATCGTTTTCAACAATTACAAAATCCTTTTTGTTCTTTGTAGATTTATAGTATTTTTTAGCAACTGAGAGAATGCTATGTCCCTTTTCTACCTCATTAATGGCAGCTATTAAGTTATCTTCTGAATAATGTTTTTCTCTTGTTTCCATTGTTCCAAAATGAAAATTCAATGGTAAATACTATAAAATATTTATTAAGTAATTGGTCAGAATGTTCCGTAGTGGGCCATTAGTGTATCAGAAGTGGGCCATGCGGCCCACTACTGGTTCCGATGAAAATAAAGCAAATCCAATTATATAAAAAGATTTTACAAGATATAACCTTTTTTAAACATCACAAAACAGTCTATTTGAGAGAAAGTATGTGCTCCAATACTGAGCCCCCCTAGGCCCACTACTGGAGCATTTACAGGGTTGCGACAGAACCTGGATATCAGGGAAAAGTCAGGGAATTTTATCGATCTGGAAAAGTCAGAGAAATTCGTAAAAATATATAAAAGTCAGAGAAAATTAATAGTTACTAAAGTTATTATCTATAAATTAGTATCTTATGTCTAGCATTATTTGTAATAATAAATGGAATTTTTAAAAAAAACTTATATTCATTTATATAAGCATAAGTTTTTGATTAGAACAATTAATTTCTTATGATTTGTTAAAGAATAAAGATTTGAAGTAATATTTTGGCAGTTTCTCTTGTTTAAATCTTCGCTAAAATATATATTATTAGGTACGTATAATTATACTATTTTTATATTTATGCTACAATATGTTATTCTGGTACTCACGAAAAGAGCATTAATTAGTTATTGAACTGTTTTAAAGTTTTGAGCAAAGATCATAATAGCCTTTACTTTTAATATAATTTAACTTGTGTTGCAAAGAATAGTTTTAATGTTTCTTAGCATTCTTATGCAGATTTAGAAGCAAAGTATTTTGTTAAAATTTTCAGTATTTTTTACATATAAGAAGAAATGTAATATATTGTTTTAATAGATTATTTTAGGATGTTTATTCCATTTTTTTTAAAAATAAATTTCATAAAAGTATTTTTTCATATTAATTAACTGGTAAAAGTAATTTTAATAAAGTATATTGTACACATACAGTGATTCTGAGTAGGGACAAAGCCAGGAAACTAATATAATTAATAGCCGTAAATCAGGGAAATGTTGTAAGTTTAATCAGGGAAAAGTCAGGGAAATTTTTTTCACAGTTTCTGTAGCCACCCTGATTTAGTAAAACATTGATCCAAAAGTGGGCCACCCTTCAGTAGCCATAAATTATTAATATTATTTAATTTGATGATAGTTTATAATACATTCAGTATATAATCAAATAATGTCAATAACAATTCATTTTAAAAACAAATAGAATGTATGCTAAAAAATAGTCGAATGAAGAAGTTGCCTCTTAAGGAATCACTAAGAATAGGCTTAGAATGCTTCTCTCAGAGACCAACTTCAGCAACAAACTTTCTAGCTCCTAACTAAACAGGAAATGAAGGCTGTGCCTTTGGTATTTAGTTGATAAGGGTTTCAGCCTATCAGAGGCAGATCTCTTATCTCATTGGAATGTTGAAATTTCTTTTTTTTTTCAACTTAAAAATTCAAGTGGCCCACTACTGGAGCACTTACCTTAATCGTTTTTCTAGTTATAAGCAGAAATTATTGATATTAGTTTCCTCTAAATTTTGTTATAGAATTTTCTGCTTTTGCTTTTTAATCAAGCCATTTTTACATCTTATTTCTCTTCGATGTATAGTCGTTTATTGTTATAAGAAAAGGAAAAAATGCTAATATTTCTTTATAAATTTCATGGTTAACTATTCTTTTGATGACCATTGTGCCACTAAGTTTCTTGGTTAAATTCTTTCGTCTTATTTGTGATGTCAGACGTGGGAATTAACTTTTATACTTTTCAGAATTAGCTAAAAATTCTGACGACTACTAAATGAATTAAATTTTTGTATGGAATTGCCATTATTGATTTAGTTTTACCAGATAGATATCAGTACGTGGGCAGTTGTAGATGGCCCGTATTATGTTTGGGACAATGGTTAATAAGTAAAGATGGATTCAATCTAGGGATGTAACGGATATTTGGTCTAAGCGAATAATGAACAGATATTCGGCCGAATAAATTTTAAAAAAATAAGAATAGGGTGCCGAATTACACTTCAGTACCTACATTTATTATCAAAACATTCTCCCAACAACAACTCAATTTTAAAAGTATTTAAATAGGGAACATTAAATATAGGGTAGGTGCTTCAGTTTTGGCTACATTTTAAAAAAAAGAGAAAATTTGTGAAATGGAAATTTCACAGTGGATGAATGTTTCAAGCATATTAAATCATACTTATACTATTCTTTAACAAAATTTTTTGGCTTTCTACTTGTTATAAAATTTTTCTGAAGAATATTTCAGATTTTGAGTTTAGAATTTTTAAATAAATTAACCCAATTTGCAGCAGTTTTCGCCACCTCTTTGCACCAGTTTTGGCCACACTAATATTATAGTATTTTTAACAAACCTTTGAATGAATTTTAAGCAAAAATAAATTTTTATGCAATATGTATTTCAGTACATTATTTTCTGTTATTTTAAATGTGATTTTTTTTTTATGAATTTATAAAGATATGTAATAAAATTTACATAAACTGATTTTAGCTATAGATTTCAGCTTTTCAAAAAAAAAAAGGAACAAGAATGCAGAAAATAATCATTTAATTTGGTTGATAAAATACAAACTGTATATACTGGCATAACTTTTTTTTATATAAAATATAATACAAAAAATGGCGAGAGGGATAAACTTGCATTGCCAAAGTATAGATTTTCAAAAAAATCTTACAAATCAAGAATTTGCATTATTATACTCACTAAAAATATCCACAAGTATATATTTTTTGAATTGCAACATTAATCATATTCATCAGAATCATTTTTAAAATTAGAGCAATCCATGCATATAAAAGAATATTCCTCACTTGAATTGGGTTCGTCGAGTTGAAATTTTCTAACATAAATGTGATGTAAACATTCAACATGGAGATGTTTTTGACATTCAATTTTGAATGGCCTTAACTGCGTTACCAACCTTAGATGGTGAGTAGCAAAATCTTTTTATGGAAATGCTACCTGCCTTCTTATTTTTAATTGGATTTAACTATGTAAAATGAAAACAAAACTAAATCGGTTACTTTTATTTCAGAATTAAAATTAAGTTAGTTGCGTTTATTTTAGAAAGAAAATTAAATTAGTTGATTTTATCTCATCCAGATATTCTTAAATTTTTTGTAATGGCTAAAAAGACAATGAAGTTATGTGGCCAAAACTGATACATATAGTAAATTTAAAGTACCAGTTTTGGCCACTACCCATTTAATCTTAAAAATAATTAATTTTGATTTGAAATCAGATTATAAAGAAAGCTTACCTCATAAACCTTAAGGGTAATCAGTTTTAGATTAATCATTAAATTCAGAGAGCTTGATGATGAAAAACTGCAAATACTTGTTCCTTAACAAAAACCTTAACAGTTGTGAGTATAACAATACATGATCATGCATTTAATTTTTTTACAAGTCACATGTTTGAGAAAAATGAACCAATCAGATTGAAAATGGTAAAATAAGGATTGTTTAAGGTATTGGAATGCTTCTTATTAGTTAATTTGAAATTACTGGTTAATTGTTGGAAAAACAGATCCAATGTGGCCAAAACTGGTGCCTCGGCCAATAGTGGAGCATCTAACCTACAAATAAAAAAAGAAATATTATTAGTCTTAATTTTTTCGTTTAAAATTTAAGAAATACTTTATTTTCAATCAGAAGTGAAATGTTTTTTTAAACTGAGTATTTGGCCTGAAATGTTGCCAAATATTTGGCCACACCACTATTCGTTGCATCACTAATTCAATTTGGCATCATATACTCTCCAAATATCATTTCCAATATGAGGCTTTGCTCTTCTCCTGTTTGATTTGAATCTGGGCATTTGATTGACGACTCATCTACTGTTACATTTTTTTTCTTGTGAATTTAACTTGTTAAATTTGATTTGTATTTAGATTGGCCTTATTTGATTTAATTTCTGTTCCTTTTGTGTTTTTATATGTACAATAGACCTCTAATTGTATAGACCTGAATTTTGCTGATATTCTTGATCTTTTTTCCACTGTTCTTATAAGCTTGAGGTTTTTGATCACCCTTCTAATATACAGTTTTGAAGAAGTTTCTACTTGCTTGTATGTTAAAATATGACATTTTCACTGTACAGCATAAATTAAAATGTTGCATTCTATTATGAATATTGTTCATAATGTGATTTAACATGCTTTTGATTTTAGGGGCATCATTTTTCCCAAGAAATCTATTAAATTGATGGTTTGCTGTGTTATGAATTGTGATTTTATAATTGCCCTGTGAGGTTTTCATACATCTAATAGTTTAAATTTTTTAGTGACTTCTGCATTTTTATCTGTAAGGTAAATGCTCCAGTAGTGGGCCACTTAAGGGTATTTCTTCAATTATCATCTAAACTTTTGAGAAGTTTCGCTAATCTGTATTTTTTTATGGTTGTTCAAACTTTTATCTAAAATAATAATCACCTGAAATATCAAAACAATTATAACATAATTTTTAAAAAATTAAAAACTTAGATCATTCCTATGCACCAGAAGTGGGCATAGCAAACTTTTGATGTACCAGTAGTGGGCATACCAAAAGTGGGCCACCCAGATTTGTCAATTGTGCCAAAGAAAAAAGAATAAAATCATTATATATAGTAGTAATAACAGTACATTAACATTATACACTATAAAAAATGCAATAAAAATGGCTTGATATAGGTGAAATCTTTTATTTATAGACTCTAGTCGCATGAGATTTACATTTTTTCTCTAACAGCCAATTTTTTTAAAGAAGTATATGCTAATTATCGATCTTTCATTTTAAGTTCTGTTTGGGGCATTATGGATATTAAATCTTAATATTTTATGTTGAATAAATCTTTTTTTTCTTTTATCATCTTCCCTCTGCAGCCAGAAAAGAGCCCTTTTAAATGGTGATGGAATATTTTTCGATGGTCCAGCAATGCAATAGTTATTATTGTCTGCCTCGTTACAGAGCCCAACTAATTCTTGAATATCTGTCTTTCACTCAACAGTACTATAAAATATTTATTATTTAAGTAATTGGTCAGAATGTTCCATTAGTGCACCAGTAATGGGCCATTAGTGTATCAGAAGTGGGCCATGTGGCCTACTACTGGTTCTGATAAAAATAAAGCAAATCTAATTAATTAAAAAGACTTTACAAGATATAACCTTATTAAACATCACAAAACAGTCTATTTGAGAGAAAACATGTACTCCAGTACTGGCCTCCCTAGGCCCACTACTGGAGCATTTAGTAAAACATTGATCCAAAAGTGGGCCACCCTTCACTATCCACAAATTATCAATATTATTTAACTTAAAGATAGTTTATAATACATTCATTATCTAATCAAATAATATCAAGAACCATTCATTTTAAAAACAAATAGAATGTATGTTAAAAGATAGTCGAATGAAGAGTTACCTCTTAAGGAAATCGCTAAGAATAAGCTAAAAATGCTTCTCTCAGAGACCAACTTTAGCAACAAACTTTCTAGCTCCTAACTAAACAGGAAATAAAGGCTGTGCCTTTGGTATTTAGTTCATAAGGGTTTCAGCCTACCAGAGGCAGATCTCTTATTTCACTGGAATGTTGGAATTTCTTGTTTTTCAACTTAAAAATTCAAGTGGCCCACTACTGGTACGTGGCCCACTACTGGAGCACTTACCTTACTCTTTTTCTTTAGTTTTGTGGTATGAAAAATAATTTATTTTTGTGTAATTTTCTCTATTTTGCATTTGTTTTTGTCTCGGCTTAATATTTTGTGTTGGGATTGCCCTTTGTTTTGTATATTTAACTTTGTATCTATTGGTTTCTCCTTACATTTGTAATTTGTTTGCCCTCCAATATTATGGAGTTTATATCTGTATTTTGTGGTTTTAAACTCTTGAGATCAATAACACTCTTTGCCAGATGGTTAAGACATTTGGCGCAAAATTGTTGATACCATTTTGAGGATATTTCATCTGTACTCAGATTTAACATAGTTAGTGTGATGTCTAACTTCTCGTAATATGTATAGCACCCTCTATTAATGTTTTTGTCTTCAATACCCAAGAAAGTGTGAAAAGCATATATTGTGGGAGGTTTACTTGAGAGCCATGAGTTTAGGCTGATTACAGAGATTTTTGTTTAATGATAATAAATTAAGCTCTTATCATTTGAGTTTTGATTGGTAATGATCACATTGCATTTAACACTCCAACGGTTACAATATGACAATTTTGAAATGAGTTGATTGGTTACTTTTGAAATTTATTAATTTATATTGTCAATTCAATTGAAATTCATCGATAGTTTCAAGTGAGTGCATGTTTGTTCTTTTGAAATAAACAGTAGTAATTTTTAATATTAAACTTTTATACTTGTTATAAAATAATTTTTCATTCACTCGCTTAGTTTTCATTTGATCCTACTTCTTCACCATGGGCTGCCTTATTAGCAACTAGGTTTCAAAGGTAACTACTTCATTAATGATATTTATCATTCTTATGTATTTATTCTTAGGGTAAATTGTTTTAAAAATGTCATTATATTTTGTTCATATAGATTCATTACTTGAATTTATTTTTAGTTACAGTACTATTGAAATTGTATTAAATTTTCATTTAGAAATTATATTTGGAATTAATATTTAAAGAAATATTGTAATGGAGGCAGGTGTCATATCATTAGTATACTTTTCTCCGTTTTTTTAAATGTGATTAACATCTGGCCTCTAAATTTAAACTAAAATGATAATTTAAAAACTACCCATTGGAAAGAGAGAAAAAAATAAAAAAATCTCAACTTTTACCGACTGCACACTGCTAGTTTATGTGATAAAATGTATAAAATTGCAGCAGTTTTGTATAAAATAAAATAGCCGTCTTCCTTTTTAAATGATGCTACTTGAAAGACAAATACATAAATAGCAAGTCAACAATATGGCCCCCTCCCCAACCAATATACTTGTATTTTTAGATTCTATGATGTCTGTATTCTAAGAATCAAACAAATATTTAATTAGATATATGCCAGTTTTACCTGTAAATATGACTTAATTATATTATAGTGAGATATAGTTGTCTTATTAAAACTAAAATAATCAACAAATTTTAAAAATTTTACTTTATTTCTTAAGTCTGTTAAATCGGGTTTTTTTCCTAAACACTCGTACTTTGGTGTGTTGGGCAGTTTTCAGAGGCTTGAGGCGCCTCTGAGTGTAAACATTTGTAAAGTACCTTTTATTTTTAAAATGTTTTCTTTTAATTTCATAAAAAGGTTTGAACATAATTTTTGGCACTATTCTGTTAGCAGGATGGATAAAAGCCTGCTAAATCTTAGCGTCAAAATTCAAGTGCTGAACTAACGTTTAACTATTCTAGCAATTCTTTGTTGCCAACATTCAAGTTTGACAACGATTTGAGATCTGCTAACAAAGTAGTACCTAATTTTTTTAACACTTTTTGTGTTTAAAAAATTAGGTATTATTAAGAGGGGAAAGGCTGAAAATTAAGAGGGGAAAGGCTGGTGTTATGTTCAATATCTTTGAATTTGAAGCTTATTTCACAGCTACTTTGAAAAGAATTTGAATTCTGCTCTTTTTGTGTTATGCTTCTAAATTTTGTTTTAACATACTCTGTTGCCGCATCTTCTTCTTTTTTAAACACAATCTTTTATTTGAATTCTGCACATATATCCTATGTTCACCATGAGTATTTCTTACTGTTAATGTAGCACTAATGTGTGATGTTAACTCTTTAACCGGAACATCTTTTGTATACCCATTTTATTTAACATGTACTTTAGAACAGCATAGCTGTAACTTTTGCTGCCCTTCTTTTTACAAGTTGCATAAACCTCAAAATAAAAAATAAAAGGTTCTAGAGGGAAAAAATTGATTTAATTATGCAATTTGTCGTTTGATGTCTGTAGATAGATTGTGAAATTGTGTGCCCACCACCAGACTTTCTTTCACATAACGACAATTTACCGAAAAAAGGCAAAAAATATGATTTGATTACAATAGACTTCTTTTTATGTACACAATGATTGAACTAATCTGTTGCTCTTCTTAGTTATAAAATTGTTTTCCTGCATGTCGGATTTTGCCGTCCCTTTTGAAGTGCCACCTGGGGTGGATCACCCCCTTATAGCTACACCACTGGTATTTGAGTGGTCATAATGACATCTTCCAGTCAGAAAGTTTCATTACAGTCAGCCAGCCAGTTTACTCTAAGGCAGCGGTTCCCAACCTATGGGCCGTGGCTCACTTGTGGGCCTCAGATAGCGCATTAGTGGGCTGCGGAACGCTAGTGAAGTTTCGAAGTCGGTGGCATAACTAGTGGGGGCATTCTGCCCCAAGCGGCAAAATCAGACATGTAGGAAAATGGTTTTATTACTAAGAAGAGTATTGTGCCAGTTCAATCATTGTATACTTAAAAAAATAACTATTGTGATTAATTCTTATTTTTCGCTTTTTTGCGGTAAATTGCCAATGTGTGAAAGAAAGACTGGTGGTGGACACATGATTTCGCAACCTGTCGGCAGATATCGAGGCTGTCGAACAACAAATTCTGGTATAAAATAAAAAAAATTCCTTGGAATATTTTTTTTATTTTGAAGTTTATTTAACTTGTAAAGTAAGGGCGGCTTGTTGTTTTTGTTTGCACCAGGCAACAAAAGTTGCAGCTATGCCACTGGTCGAAGTCAGGGGAGCTTAACTCATTTTTTGTTCTATAAATAATATATTTTTTATCCTTCTACAGTAAGTTTTACTAATTACTGACATATACGTGCATATAATAATGTGTTATATGTATTTGTACTTTTTTGCTTCTATATTTAGTTACTGGACTTCAAAATATTTGTTATACAACAGGTAGTCCACACAACCAAAAAGGTTCGGAACCACTGCTCTAAGGTATTAAGCAAAGCTAGTTGGAGGGTTAAAGATATTCATCTTTGTATTAGATTTGAGAGCACAGTATATTCACATCGCCAATTTCGCGACACTTTCCTGATCGTTAAGATTACCACCATAATGTTTTTATATCCTTGGGGTTTCAAAGGAAATTTTCTAAATAATTTGGCGAATGATTGATTAAAAACCAAATTTGGTGCCAATGCCATGTTTACAAATAAACTTCATCTTTGCTGACCATTTTGAATTCCTTTCTTTATCACTGATTAGATTTAAAAAATTTTGCACTTCAGCTTGTGTCGGATGAAATTAGAAATGGACAAGTTACAAAAATGGTGGATTTAAATTTTTCAAACCTGTTATACCTAGTTGCTGCTTTCTATTTTGTATATTTTTTATCTCTTTAATAATTAGATGTATAAATATTTTTCTTGTAAGTGTTATTAATCTCTTTTTTTAAGAGTTGCAGATGTGATAACTAGGGGATTTTCTGGATACACCTCTAGATCTGCTCGCATTATTCTTCCTCGTATCTTCTATCCAGAAAACATTTTGGATGTTGAAGCCTTTGTGATATTTTTTGGCACGAATGATTTGTCAGGTAAAGATGATGCACCACAGTATCATGTGCCAGTAGAAGATTATTCGGAAAATTTGGAAGAAATGATAAAATATCTTGAGGTGAATTTTTGTTTTGTAAATCCATGTATGACCATGATCCATTATGTTGTAGTAATTCATATATACATATTTAATTTTAAAAAATATATGGACTTGAACTTGGTGAACATTGATTGCTGCCAGAAGCTTTGAGTCAATTTCTGTCTCCAGATGTTGTTGATTTCAACTTGATTCTTGAGAATATATCCGGTGTAGATACAAGGTTTAGAGGTTTTTAGCAACAAAGGTTGTTATCACCTATTTGACAAAAATATCCATTCTAAATTTGTTTTAGTGTATTTAAAATAAGACATTGTTATATGATTATACTATACCATTGCCAAGCTGATTGGGTCAAGACAAAAAAAGCATTGTAATCAGAGCTCCATCTTTTTTCCTGTTGATTTCAACTATTGTTTAGCAACGGATTCGGAAACCCTCCGCACTTTTGCACCTGTACTAGGCATAATTATTTTCATCAAAATAGGGAGAAAGTGGAAATGGAAGGGCGATGTTTACATTTTACTGAGCGTGATCTAACACAGAACTCCGGAAATGCACTCGTATGACTCATTGCTTGACACCCCTTTGCGGTGTATATCGTCCAAAAGTGGTCGTCTTGGAATCCGTTGCTGAACACTATTGAGGGTGATTTTTAAAAAATTCTTGTTAACCTGAAGATATGAATGCACATGTACTCTGCTGTTATCTTCAAATGCTTTTCGCTACAGTTAGACATTTATTTACAGATCAATATCACTTGTGCTTTTTGAAACAAAATATTTACTTGAAAAAAAGTTGAAAAGAAAACCAATCAATATTGGAAATAAAAAGGGTTGTTTCATTCTCCATATGTTTATATT
Source organism: Araneus ventricosus (assembly GCA_013235015.1). NCBI lineage: Eukaryota > Metazoa > Arthropoda > Arachnida > Araneae > Araneidae > Araneus > Araneus ventricosus. The sequence continues at coordinate 15,334 of BGPR01015468.1, forward strand.
ACAGTTTTTTTTTTTCTAGCCTGAAATATGATGCATTGCTGATTTATAACTTCTGAAAAATTCTGAACAAGTTGGGTATTGGGAACATAACCAAAGACGAGCTAACATGTCTGAAATATTTTTTGTTATAATTATTTTACGATTCCAATCCATGTAGTTCTCTCCCCCCCCCCCCCAATTTTCAGTACATTATAGAATGTTTTAATGACATGAAATTGACAAATGCTTAAAAAATAATTGCATTCAGTTCTGATTAAAAAATATATTTATATACAACATAACATTTTATTAATTTTTTGAACAACTTTTGCCATGACTTATAATTGAATATCTTGATAATGGAGCCTAAGCCAAATGCTTTTAATTTTCTCTGATTAGTTAACGATGTAACACATGTCTGAATTGGGTTCTAAAAAAGATATAAATAGTAATATTTACTAATAATAAAGGAGTGGATTGGTGCTCTACAAGGCCTAGAGCTATGAAATTTGTCACAGACATACTTTGGAGGGCTGGAATATACATTTTGAAGCCACTTTTAAAAAATTTAATTAGACTTGAGCGAAATCTTAAATTTTCTAAAAAAATTATGCCACTAAAATTATTTTTGTGTCATCTGAAAATTTAAAAAATTATCCTTTAAATGATATCAATTAAGTTACCTTGAATCTCTATATAATAATAAAGTATATATATTATAAATTTTTAAAAATATTTTACAACAATACTTTTCATTGTTGCAATAAAATTCAAACTAGGATGTAACGAATATTCAGTAACTATTTAGTATTAATCTTTTTTGCCGAATATATTCAGGGTAATAATTTTTTATATGTGCTTTTAAATATACATTTAACAAAGAATATTGCAGAATTACATGTCAGTTGCATAGGTATATTCAGACCTGCCAACCTTCAGATTTCAAAAAGCAGGAGACATTTTCAATTATACATACATGATCACAAGGGACAACATTTACTTTATTTAACTCATACACAAATAAGGTGGAGGGGGTCTAATCTGACAGTCTTTTACTTTGGCTATATTTTTCTCAAAATTTTATTTTTTTACAAAAATAAAATATATTGATTTTTAAAAATTACTTAGCTGGGTTTTAAAATAATCTGATCAGTTTTTTAGTCCTCACTCTTCTATACATATTTTATATCTAGACAGTATTACCAATATAAATTATTGACTTACCTATATAGTTTTTTTGTTTAAGCTTTAATTTATGGATTTAGATTTCTCCATATATATATATATATTTCTTGATTATAGTTGTTTTCATATTTACAGTTAAGTTCTACTTACAAATAAGTCCTATTTATAAATTACACAATACTCCTTTAAAGAAGAAATTGTTGCAGATTTTGCCGGAAGCAATTGAAAACTCAAACGTGCAAATAGTACAAAATGCATATGCTTTATCTTCTTTCGAAGCGATAATAACTGAATATTCCTCGGAATAGGCCTTGATAAATACTGTCTGGTATTATCAGATCTGGACTGATGAAAAAGAAATACACGACAAAAAAAATTTTAAAAATATTTCGGTGATACCCCTAACACGAAAAGATAGGTAGAAGATAGATGCAAATTCCCCCTAGCGCCAAAAACCCATGGCGATAGTCACTAGTCAACAAGCGTGGACATGATAACATGGCAAAGAGCTAATGAAGAATCCGTAGAGGAATGATGTCACGCATTCGAAATTTGAGGAGAATGTGTTTGTGGCAAGAGCAGGATTTTTTCTTTTGTCGCTCTTTTACTGTTTTTTTTAATTATTACTATTTATTTTCTCTGATTTCTTGAAAATACTAAAAAGCAGGAGAAAATCGGTAAGAATCGGGAGTCTGGAGAAATTGTTAAAAAGCGGGAGAGTTGGCAGGTCTGTGTATTTAATAAAGTTACTTATAATTTATCATTCCAAAGCCTGAAATTATGGTACAATATAATAATTTTACAATAATTTTTCAGCGTTTTTGGGAGGAAGTGTGTTCCCTTTGGTTTCATACATATATAATACCAACTAGAGATGTAACGAATATTCAATATTAGGGCTATTTGGCCCTGTCCCGAGTATTCAGTTTGGCCGAATGCTACACAGATATTCGGCAAAATAAATTCAGGATCAAATGTTTTTTTAAAAAATGTTTTAAATATATTGAATAAATAATATTGCAAAATTACATTCCGATACATTTATTATAAAAAATCTAATATTTATCCAATTTTAAGTTGCATTTAGTATTAAAGTATTGCATTTAGTATTAATTTAAGTACATAAGTGTATTTAATAATGTTGCATATCATTTATAGAAGTCTGTTCCATATGGTTTCTTGTATATTACCAGCTTATAGAATGCTTACATGTGCTAAAAGACATTTTCTTGCGAAATTTACCAACCAACTAAGAGTGTCTACTTCCACCAACAAAGTGGACATTCCATCTTGCCTATTAGAAGTTCTTTACCAAAATAGAAATTTGCTTCTAGTAATTTTAATTTATTCATTCAGTTTTCTTCTGTGCTTGCCATTCTTATGTTCTGCAATGATGACTTTTATATTTCTTTGAATTAATCCCAAAATGTTGGGGATTTCTTATTTTTGGAATTAAGATTCTTAAAATATTACAAATATACATAAAAGTATTAATATTTTTTTAATATACAAATAATAAAAAATCGATTTTTTTTATCTTAATTTTTTTTTTTTGTTTAAAATTTGAAAAATATTTCATTTACTATCAAAAGTGAAATGTTTTTAGAAATTTGGTATTTGGCTGAATATTCGGTTATTCGGCCAAATCACTATTCGTTACATCCCTAATTCAAAACACTTTCATTGTTTAAACAAATATTTAATTGCATGTTTCTCTACCATTTTTATAAGCTGAGGAAATATCCTAATGGAATTTACTTTTTTTTTATCAATTTTTGTATGAAGTTTGTATTCAAAGTTCTCTAAAATAATAAGATGATTAGGGAATATATCCAAAAAAAAAGAATGATTATGGCTGCTGTGTTTTTGATTCTTTATCAGGATATTTTAATCCAGCTAACATGTTGCTGAACTTAAAATGTTTTGCGCCATTTTAATGTTCAAATCAAATGTATATTTTGTATGAGAAATAAGAAAGTGAAGTTAGCACCAACCAATTGCAATTTGATGTTACGTAACTCGGACAGTTACTTGATTCCATTAGGTACATTCATGTAGACAATGAACAGAACAGGTGCAAGGCTACTAAAAGAACCTGGGTTAAAAGTCTATCCTAATTTGAAGTTTAAAATTACTTTAAAGGGTACCATGAATATCAAATTATGCACGAGAGATTCAATTGAAATTATATTCCTAATAAACAAGCTGGCTGCCGAAAGCTAATGTAAATATAAATGATAAAAAAAGATATGATTTTGAAATAAAATTTAAATTAAGTGCAAAATAATAGAATTTATAAACCTTTTTTTATTGCTGGCAGTGAGGTGACTTGGCGATGTGCCAGTCTTTAAACATCAACCAAATTGTGGTACGAGGGCAACCATATTTAATTACGATCTCTTATATTTTATTTGTTTCACATTAAATATAAGAGAGAATATAGAGACAGAATAAATATCTGTTTCAATATTGATGTTTCTATTGCGTTATTTTACTTCACTGGTAATATGCATATTTTTTGTAACAAGATTTTATACTTTTTATTATTATAGCATGGTTGTGAAACTTGGCTGATTACTTGTATTAAAATATGCATTCAAAATTATATTAATGTATTAGTGAATGTGACAAATATGTTAGGATTGCAAATGGATTTCCATGTATTCATAGGCAGCTGACATCTTCATTTCTGAATATAAAGACTGTAAACTGTTGTGATCTTATAATCCTGGATTGTTAACCTTGTGTGCATATAGAGCAAATAAAAAGTCCTACCATTTGCTGCCTATACTTTTGGGGGAAAATGTAAGTTCTTTTCCATTGTATTGGCGGGAGTTTTTACTAGTTATGAATGTTGGTGTTCAGTGTCGCTTAAATTGAAGTGATATAGTAGAAAAGATATGAAAGAGAATTTTGTTCCAGTTCTGCTATATTTGACGTTTATGCTCATTTTGGCTCCTGCCTGAATAACAGAAAAAGTACCAAAATTTGGAACTAGAATTTCAAAAATGAAATTGGACGATAGAAATTTTATGGTACACTTCAATAATAGGCAGTTTAACCCCTTAACTGCTGACGAAATCTTGCACAATTCGCTCCCCAATGCCACTTGATCCTACATTTTACAACTTTTTTGTTGTCCTTACCGTTGCATCTCTCTCCCATATTCGAGACATGGGTATATCCCAGGCAAATGGTTCTGAATCTCTTTTTCCCCCCTTCGATACCCCTTGATTAATCCTTTTTTAGTACCCCATACTTTCATATCCCTAACCCTCCAACCATCCTCAGCACAAAGCATCATATTCCAATGTTTCTGATCCTGAAGATGACGGAAAATAGTCATCTAAATCACTGTCAGACATTTTCGTAAAAAGATCTTCTATTTCGCACAATAAACAAAAACAGAAGCAAAAGAATAAAAAAAGCACGACCTACTCAAACAGAAACTGAAGCAAAAACTGCACAGCTATGACTTTCACCGTTTCAGAAACATCCCCTTTACCAATACCCTACCCCTCTTCTCTGAAATAAGAAAATCCATTTCAAACATTGTCAAGGTCATTTTATGGCATTCCAAGGTCGTGGGAGCAGTTTTCTTTATAGCAGCGCAATGCAAAGGATCGTACTTCGGAAAGGCGTATATATACGCCGGCGGCAGTTAACGCATCGGTTGAGTGAGGCATATATATATACCGGCGGTAGTTAAGGGGTTAAATAAGCTTAACAAATTTCAGCAGTATTTATTTCATAAAAACTATTTCCATTTGATTTTATTGTACCATACAATATTATAAAAACATTAATGAATACAAAACATAAAACAAATTTAGAAGGAAATTATGCTTTATATTCTTTCCTTTATGTGTATAATTTTATGCATACGTTTTTAAAAATTAAACTTGATTTTTGGCAAACCATAACTGAAAATGCCAAAATAAAATATTTTTATTTAGTCAATAGGTTTGAAAAAAGATAAGATAATTCTTATGACTCCAGGTCCATATCATGGTGAAAAATTTCTGAAATTTTGCGAAGAAAGAGGTAACATTCTGTTATTTTTTTTTTGCACAGTTGCCTTCATCGCACAAATCTTAATTGCATTATATATGTATTTCATCCTTAATATATAAATATATATATCACACAGAATAATAAATACAAAATCTCTTGAACACCATAATATCTAATATTTGCTATATTAATGATAAACGATTGCCTAATTGCTAATTATATGTAAACAGAATACATGATAACAAAACTTATATTAAAATACTTTTGATTAGAATATTTCCGAATCAATGTCGCTCACTTAAGTAATTTTCAAAGCTCGTTTTTGTACAATACGAGAAATCGGTCCAAAGCACTTTTTAGAACATTATGTTCCGCTCTAGTGTGTTCCTCTCTAACTTATTAACTTTTTATTTCATCATTTCATTTGATGGCAAAAATAATGTAGGAATAGCTTTTGGTTTCAGAACTATTATTAATATATTTGCAGGTAAACTAAGCATTTAAATTTTAAATTGCGATAATCGCTCTCGCTGAATTGCTGAGAGAAAATTCAAGTATTTTCATCATTAACAATATCTTTTCTTTTGCCTCTACAAATTCAAATTTTCCGAACATCACGTTCTTTCTGAAATGAGTGGAAAGAAATGTTTTTGCCTTTCGAATTTCTCAAACACATCAACTTCTAACCACATTGCACAACCAGGCATTGCATTAGCTTTCAAATTTTTCCATAAAAATATTAACATTTGGCACTAAAAAGACTCGTTTTACAATCTTGAATTTACAAACCAGAGAAAAACTCTTGAGCAATCGAACAACCTCCTCTGCTTTGAATCAAATGAAAAATATCCGTAATAAAAACTAAATTTCCTGCCTTTTAATTTGGAATGTGAGGAGAAAAAGAAACAAAATAACCCGCAGTTCCATACATAAATAAGCCCAAATATAATTTGCATTCATCGAAAATTCCTATTCCTATTAGACGGCAAAAAAAAAAGCAAATAGTATTCTCAAAGAGCAAATCAATCATTTGTAATTGCTGTAAAGTAAACAAAAAGAGAAGAACCAGAAATCATTTTCATTAAAAATAAAAATTCATGACGTGTAATTTATAAGCAATAAAAAGTTTTCTTGTGATGTAAAATGATGAAGATACAATAACGAACCATTAATCGGGTATTTTCACCATTTCTTACGGATGGAATAATTTTATTTCTTTAATCGGAGCAGCATGGAATAGCGGAGAGTTTTGAAATCTGTCCCAATATGACATCGTGCACGGAAAGACCTATTGCCCATCGTGTTTGTGGACTTGCCCTGGATAGTAGTACTATATTTGCCTAACTTCAATAGTCAATTTTATGTACATTATTAAAATCTTTTAAAATGATATTTACAATTATATAATGAAAACAAATTTTTGTGCTGTAGGATAGTCTTTTAAAAGTATCTGGCAGTCATTGATGATCCAAAAACCAATTTATTCTTATCTTGGCATTTTATTAGAAATGGATGAAAGGTTAAGTTAACATCTTCAGCAAGTATTTTAATAAGGCACGCCCATGTGTGAAATCTTATGTGAAAAGCGGCATGTGTTACATTTTAAAAAAGGGGAGTTACATGTACACGGAGAGCTTAAATAATTTTGTAAAGGAAATTCCCCTCATTTTTATTTTAGTGGTTTTACGAATCTTGCGAAAAGTGAAGATTCACATGACTATTTTAATTAATGCAGAAGTGCTTTTATTTTTTAAAAGTGGTGTTAAAAAAGAATTATTTTACATACATAGAAAAATCTAAGGTACAGCTTCAATATAGGATCCCATTGGCGATATTTTGTTTTGGCAACTTATGATGTTCAGTTAGGCGGCAAAAAGTCTCCAATACAAGATTATTGCCAGTGATGCCTTATATGAAAGCTGTTCCAATTCTAATTTATATATATTATGATGTGATAAAAAAATTCCTTAACCCTTAGACTACCAATGGATTACATATGTCCCACCCATAGAGTAAAAATGGAAGTATTAAGGTATTTTGAAATGCATTATAAAAAGAAAAAAAGGTCATGTTTTTAGCATCTTTTTTCAGATTTTTCAAAAATCGAAGGAAAAATTCATTCAGAGGTAAATTGATAGGCAAAATGCTGCGAGTTTTTTTAATGAAAAATATATACTTATTTTCTAACTAGATCAGACTTCCATGGCAGTTAGAGGAAAGCAAATTTGATGGAACATTATTGTGGGTGTACTGTTCTTTATACAATTGTATAACACTTGTAATTGCAGGAAGAACCTTACCATCAAGAGATGAGAAGATAGTGCCTGAATATGTTGAAGCATGCCTCAACGTTGCCAAGAAACATAACCTAGAGTCGATCAATGTATATGAGGAGATGAAAAAAGATGAGGTAATTTATTTTACATTCTAAAAAGATATTCGTTTTAATTCTATTTCAGGGTTCTTTAAATGTGTTCCCACTTGTATCTTAGTTTTGTCTGGAAAAATAATCTATGTGTGAATTTTTTTTTCAACTCTTATGAAATAAAAAAAAGGAAATATTAATTAATAATAAACTTAAGAAAAATTTATTTAAATACATTTATTTATAATTTTTTTTGATTAATTACAGATCAAAATGGCTGGATCATTTTTGCTTATTAATATTCCAGAATCTGATGCTTGTATCATCACAATATTAAAATTTATGTATATCACTCCACTTAGAGTTTGGGCCCATAGTTTATAAAGCCCAGTTCTATAGCAATCTATTGAGGGGTGGGTGGGTCTGAAGTTGGTTTATCTACTAATTGGCTTAGTTCATGAAATATTTATTATTGCTTGGTGTGTGGTTTCTCTGCTTTCATCTATTTTCTTCTCTTTAGTAATTTCCTACATAAAGAATAATGCATAAGCAAAAAGTGCATAAGCATTTATCTATCTACTTTAAGACTTTTGTCTTGACTTCTGTATGTGTGCGTTTTTTTTAATGATAGTTAGATACAAAATTTTATTTGCATTTTTATTAAATTTATTGTTAAAATATATTTTTGTAACGATATATGTAGAAGGTTTAGATTTAATATATGTTCCATGTAATAATTTAAAGTATTATATTTTTATATTTATGTATATTTTTTTAATGTCAAGTAAATTATTTATTGGACTCGTTTTGCTTGACAAATTAAACTAGCTTCAGAAAGATAAGATAAATCACGTAAGTAACATTCAATTGCATAAGGTTAGTTTCAACATTTAAAAAGTAGTGGAAAAAGAATATTGCACGCATTCTTGGTCCTGGTTGAAATAGCATTTCTTAGGACATAACATATTTCTTTTAGACCGAGAAATATCATCAGACATTTCTTAAAAACTGTGATTTTAAAGATCTCGGTGCAAATTTCCTAATTAATGGTTTTATCAAACCATACCTTCAAGTTTAAGATGAGGAAGCTTCATCTTCAAGATGAAAATATAGTCAGTTTTACTGGAAAATGTAACATTATGTTGAACTTTGACTGATATTCTGTTTTGTAGAAGAAAGGAATTAATTCAGTTTATCTTGGTGGCTTTTCTTATTTTTGTTAACCATTTCTATTTAACTGTTAATTTAACTGTTTAGCAATAAATTGATAGATTAGATGGTTTAGGTTCCTGTTGTACCTGGTGGAATAAGATGTTTTCCAAATGCAAACAAAATATGTAGATTATATTCACTCATTAGATCTTTTTGGTTTTGATTTCTATCGGCATTTTAATTCAATTTTTTTCCCAAGCAGATCTGTGTAAAAATATAAACAAAATTTAAAGTTCACAGAATTTTATATGGTTTATTAAAATTTACTAAATAACTGCAGGTAATATTAAATTTAAAAAATGAGTCGTATGCATTCATGTATTTTCTTTCTTAATTTAGATTGCAATACTTAGAGTTGCAAAAAATTTCTGTTATGGTTTGGTCAAATTGTTTCACTGCAAAAAAAAATTCAACATTTTTTTTATTTAGAAAATCTATATAGAGAAAGATAGATACTTCAACAGAATGGAGCATCAGTCGTATATTAAAAACTAGGTTTAAAAAAAACATCAGTGTTCATCCAGTTATAAAAAATATCGTATTAAGTTTTAAAAATTTCTGTAGATTAGAGGGAGATGGTGCAAATTCATGTATGAGTTTTGGATAACCCTAAAATTATTTGGAATAATTGCAGAAAGCGAAGTTCATATGAATTATTGTTTTTTTTTATTTTATGGTTATTAAATGGCCTATTTTATTTTTAAAATGTTTTCAATAAAAGGCCATGTCATGATTGATATATTGAATTAATTCAATGCTTGAATTGTAGTAATCTCGGCTCTTTTCCTCCTTTATAAATGAATGCATGCCTTTTATATTATTTCCCTTTTACAAATTTTGTCTAGAAATTGATAGAAATCTTCAATTTTGGTGTTAAGGCCATGTACCAAATTTCATAGCATTTTTTAGTTAGTTGCAGACAGACCAACAGACATAATTCTAAAAATGTTTTTTTCAGATCACTGAAGTCTAAAACGTGATCGATCAGTTTCATGGTTGAATTTTTTAATGATTACAATATTTTCACTTTGTATTAGAGAAAATAAAAAGTGAAAGCATTTCAAATTGTGGTTTAGTTTTGAAATCGATGATACTGTAGAAATTAATGAGGCTGAATTTAATGCTATAAATATACCTTTAGAACCATAAAGGCTAGAGTATCAAGACCATCTAGTAATTTTAGTATTTTTTAAAATGCAAATAAATAAGTGATGTTCGGGGTATTTTTATTCCTTGCATTACTTGTTAATTTTTTTAGAAATTACCCGAGATACTCATACATGCATTAAATTAAGAAAAATGTTTAATAGTGAAGTAAAGGTTGTTTGAGTTCTAAATATTTCATTCAATGGGAATCTATTATTTTGAAAATGCAGCATCTAATGGATTTAATGTCAAAATAATTCACTGAAGGCACTGCATTTATTTTTCTTTGTACATCAGTTGTATGCAGAAAATTGTTTACAATGCAGACATTCATTTTGTGCTTATATCCAATTTTTCTTCAGGACTGGCCAAGATTTCTGATAGATGGTCTTCATTTTACTTCTGATGGTGCCACATTAATCTATGAATTGTTGAAACCCATCCTTGAAAAGAAGATTGATGCATCTGAGATGTTGATGCCTGACTGGCGAGATATTAATTCTGTCAAACCAGAAGATGCTTCAAAAAGTGTCCCTGTTTGAATAGTGTAAAAAGAATTTGGGAACAGAATATTTTTGTACATGTATTTGTTAAAATTCAGTTCAAACATAAATAAAGCACATTAGCATTTGGTGGATATCATAATTCAGTTTTACTCTCTACAACTTAATTTTTAGTATGTATCAATTAATTTTAAAATTCCACTTAAGATAGCAGTGTTATGTCAAATTATTGTTCATGAACAGGGCCATCTTAACAAATTTGACCACCCTGAACTATGATTTTGGTGCCCCATCAGAACCACGATCAGGAATTTTACAGCCAATGGTCAAATAAAAATACCTGCCTAATAAAATAATTGAGGAACACAAATACGTTACCTGAATGCAAAATCCATTGTTGTCTAGTTACAAGCCCTAATCATATCTTTACTTTTAGAATATTTATTTGCAGTACACGCACGGCGTTGCCATGGAATCAGGAATGGGGTGAAAATGACAACAATGACACGAAAAAGTTTTGAAAACAACAGATATGCATTATTGATTTTCAATTACATTTATCAAAACAGAAATGTGTATATTATTGAGATGATGACGCGAATGTAATGACGTCACCTGCCGGAAGAAATCGGATTGTAATGAAAGTATATGATGTCACCTGCCGCAAGGAAGATCACGCAGCAACCAATGAAATTGCAGCAATGCATGCTGGAATCGTCCGGAGAAATCTCGCTAGCAAAAAAACTGGTTGAACTGATCAGGGAAAAATTAATTTTAAAAAAACGAAAAAAGTTATTTTAACAGTTCTTGTTTTAAATCCGACATAAACATTCCAGTTATTAGCTGAAAAAAATGAAAATTGTAGAGATGTTAGAACATCAGATGCAATAATTTGAAGAAATCTTTATTAAAAATGATCATAAAAGTGACTATTTTTAAAAATTTCTCAAAATTCAGTAAATTACGGTAGACGTGCAAAACAAATTCATTAGAGCGGAAATCGTTTTTTCTTTCCGATGGTGTGACTGCTTTTATTGCACAATTATTCGAAGCCATTCTATTGAGAAATGAGTGCGAATAATCGTTCAAAACAACAGAAAATATTAAATAAAAAAATTTCTAGATTAAGTTTTAAAATTCTGGATTTGAGGTGGATTCAGTCACCATTACGACTAAATGTGTGCCAAATTTCATGGCTGTAAGTGCGATAGATTTGTCTGGACATCGCAGACACACACGCACACAAACATTGCCTTTTATAAATATAGATAATTAAAATTTTTATTATTCAAAATAAAAATACAATCAGTATAGTCAATTTTTAGGCGCCTTTGGATCAATGGGCTCATTGGATAAGATGTTCATGAACACATATTAAAAATGCATTAGCAAAAGCTCTTGTTAAGATCATACACTAAAGAAAAATCGGATTAATCCTTATTTAATTTGTTATGATCTTTTCCAGTTCAAAAATGAAAAAGCCCCACACTGTAGGAAATTATTAAACCACTGCTTTATTTCTTGATTAAAGTTATTAAAAGTTTAGGATTTTTAAATTTAACTTTTTTTTATTTTCTATTAAAATTTTTCCTTCAACAAATGATTTCTTCCTCACACAAAGCAATTCATAGAATGTGATCACAATCCCATGTCTATTGTGAACTTTCTTTGGGGTTGAGATATAGCAGTGGTGTTAATTAAGCTATTTCAAATCTTCGTAAAAAATCTTGGTGGTTTCTATTTAGTGAATTTTAGTCTATGAATTACAAAAACACTAGGTTATTTCATAAAAACATTTGTTTTCCATAAAACTTTAATACACATAGAAGTTTATACTTGGTTTTGTTTCTAAAAATAGGTAATAAATTTCAATTATTAGAGAATTCCAGATTAATGAAGTAACAAAAAATTTAATATTTCTCTTCGTTATGGTAATATAAATAAAAAAAAAATCTGCCTTCATTGATGGTTACATAAAATTTATCATTCACTAAAATACTTACAGATGCAAATGGATTAAAAGCTTTTAGTAGACTTCTATTATTTCTGTTAATTATTCCTAAAATTTTACTTGTGATTTCTACAGTTTCTTTTATTACACAAGATTTAAAAAGTAGATGTGTGCAAAGCACTGAAACTGAAAAGGTTTTTGAAAAAATTGAGCCCAATATAAATTTTGAGGTAAAACCACATGGAAGCAATAGAATTGTCAAAGAATAAAAAAAACTTGTGAACATTTTCCCCTTTCATTATCGCAAAATTTTAACAAAAGTAAAATTAACTAAAAGACTAGGATCTCCAATTCAACAGGGTGGCGACAGAACCGGGGAATTTTATCAATCTGGAAAAGTTGGGTAAATTCGTAAAAATTTCTAAAAATCAGGTAAAATTAATAGTTATTATCTTAAATTAGTATTTTATGTCTAGCATTATTTGTAATAATAAATGGAATTTTTAAAAAAACTTATTATTCATTTATAAAAGCATAAATTTTTGATTAGAGCAATTAATATCTTGTGATTTGTTAAAGAATAAAGATTTGTAATATTATTTTGGCAGTTTCTCTTGTTTAAATCTTTGCTAAAATATATATTATTAGGTACATATAATTATACTGTTTTTATATTTATGCTGAAACATGTTATTCTGGTACTCATGCAATGAACACTAATTAGTTATTGAATTGTTTTAAAGTTTTGAGCAAAGATCATAATAACCTTTACTGTTAACGTAATTTAACTTGTGTTGCAAAGAGTAGTTTTAATGTTTCTGAGAATTTTTATGGAGTTTTAGAAGCAAAGCATTTTGTTAAAATTTCCAGTATTTTTTTACATATGAGAAATGTATTACACTATTTTAATAGATTTTTTTAGGATGTTCATCCAATTTTTTTTAAATTAAATTTCATAAAAAAATATTTTTTTATATTAGATAACTTGTAAAAGTGTTTTTAATAATGTATATTGTGCACATATCGTGATTCTGAGTAGGGAGAAACCCAGAAACTAATATAATTAGTAGCCGTAAATCAGGGAAATGTTGCAAGTTTAGTCAGGGAAATTTTTTTCACAGTTCTGTAGCGGCCCTGTTCCAGGTCTTGTTGCCGAAACTTGTAGGCAATCCATATACTTGCAACATGCAAGAAAATATATTAATTTATTTTATAAGGCCTTGATTTTTAAAAAATCAAGTATATCATATTCACTTTTTATATTCAAGCATGGTTTTAGCAAGCATAATTTATATATTTCATGCTATCGGTTAATAATAATAAGAAAATTGAATAAGAAGGCAGTTTTGTGAAATCCATGCATTAAAACTTAAGAGAACAGAATGAGATAGATGAATATTTTTAGTTTTTAGACGAATTTCTTCCTGAAAGATGCTAGTAAAAATGCATAAAATATGCTAGAGCGTTTTATTTTCTCACATTCACGTTAGTTTTTAAAAAAAAAATTACAGTGAAACTATTCGGACCTTCTTATGTACATTAATCTGATTTCATTCTTGGCTTGGGACAAGAGTGAAAATAAAATCCTTTTAAACATATTGTGACAAATTCGTCTTGTGGGTGTAAGTGAATGCAGTCCAATAAGCAGGATTACAAAAATAAAGCTCTTTATTTTACAGGTATTCTAAGGTAAGAAACATAACACAAATATTAAAACAGCACTTGTAAAAATTCACAACAGAGATTACCATTAAATCTCAACACAACGCTCAAACGTTTCTTTTTTAGCTCACCAGCTTGCTTGCAGATCAAAATCCAACTGACTCTTCTTGACTTGAGAGCTTGCCTTTTATACTTTTCAACAGGAAGTGACTTCATTACATAGGAAGTGACATAATCTCTAGAAAGTACACGAAACCAGTAGAAATATGTTGAAAGTTCGAGGTCCTTCTAGAGAATTCCATTTGTCGCCAAGATTAGCATCTCAGGGAAACGAATTTATAGCTTTGTAACAATATATAATGTATTAATTTTAAAAAACGATCAATATAAACTTCAGTATGAGAGTAGTGATGCACAGAAATGTATTGTAATACTGTATAAACCTATGTTACTTTAAAATCTGTTACGATGACGAATAACAGAAACTGGCGGTTAATACGAAGTTTCACTGCATATGCTTCACAAGTAAAACCCATAAATTGATACAGTCGTGAACTGATTACCCTTTTATGAATTTCAAATTCCATATCGAAAACTGTACCAAAGTGTGTATGTCTTTTACTGTGCAAAATTAAACCGTTTGCAGAACAGATAACTAGTGATGAATTCTGAAAATGTAGTGTCAGGCTTTTTTCTGTAACGTTTTGCAAAAAAATAACTGTATCTCAAAATATCTACTTTTGAAAGTTGATTTCTTATGGTATAATTAATTACATCCAATTAATTATGCAAATAAGGGCATCTTAAATAACTTATTTCCAAGACAGATGAAATTACATAGTTTAGAAGTTCCAAGATCATTGGCAAGACAAACTAGCGTAAAGGGATTTTTTAATGCCACCGAAAAAACGATTTAAAATATCTTCTTAAAACTAGGATCGCATATTGAACAGATGCAAGAGGAAAACCTCGAGGCTATGAAACAGGAAGACTACCAAATTCACCAGCACCTTAAAGTGCATGTGCCTGAACATACAATAATGACACTCGCATTGAATTACCGAATATTTGCTATTTAAAACCATATTTAAGTCAACGTAACGAATAATTTTAAATACAGAAATCATCTGGACACGCTTAAATGTCTCGAGTATCCTTTACCATCTTAAATGGATTGAAATAATTAATATCCCAAATGGGTGGTGGCATCTTATTAGGAGGTTAAATAAAATCGTCTGCTAAGGGGTTAAGATGACGTTGTGTTTGGTAGTCTTACTGTTTTATTTGTACTCTTTCATCCTGGATGTGCTTAAGATGCTTGAAATAAATTTGGCATTTTAACTGTTGTTTTAAACCTGTTGTATGCAGTAAAAGCTTAACTAACCGGCATGCTCGGCAAGCGCCGATTTCCGGATAGTTGAGTGTGACGGAAAAAATGGGGGGTAGATTGTACCTTTTTTAAAAAAATTTTCAGCCAAATAATTTTTTTTTTTTTTACCATTTTGAAATGTGCATTAAATATGATTTTTAAGAAAACTTCTGTATCTTCCATAACATTGTATTTACAAAACATATTAAGAAGATTTTAATTTAACATTGATGATAAAATATATATATATATGATCTGTAGCCTAATTTTTACCGTAAATATATAGATTGTAAAAATATAAACATATAAAAATAGCCGACGAAACTGAAAAATATTCTACTTATCAAGAATAATAAAACTCTTTTGAGTGATCATAAACAAATCCCCGATTGATTATCAAAACTAATATCTTTTAAAAAAATCGCAAGAGTTATTGCGCAATACGCTCGCCCTCCAATTCTCCCGCAATTACTCTTAACTGACAACAACTTAACAATCTGGTGCCCCCCCCCATGAGCTTTTTTTTTTTACCGATTTTGTCCTTTACCTTTTTTTTTGGGGGGGGGGTCGATTTCGTTTCTATGTCTCGTTTTTCGGCAAAAGTTGAGGATCTTTTTTTTTTGGTTCTCACTTTTGCTTTTGACCCCTCCCCCCCATAAAACAAGTCTGTGTACGTCACAGTAAAGTATATTGATTTTTTTCCCCTTCTACGCCCCTCCGTGCGGAGCGGACGTTGCATTCCAGAAATAAATTGTCGGCGTGAATGGAACCGCGCGCGTGTGCTAAATTTTGGCGCGCGGATGTAAAATTTTTAGAAAAGCTAATTTTCTAATTTTTCCGGTTAGTTGAGCTTTCCTGATACTTGAATGCAGAATAATCGAGAATTTACTGTATTCAAGTTTTGATCATATCTGAACAAACCGAGACGTGCATGTGTTTGTTATGAAGAATATGATATTCGACTCCTTTTATGAAGGGCCACGGTGGCCTAGTGGTAAGGTCTCAACTTTGGGACCGGAGGGTTGCAGGTTCGAAGCCCGATTCCACTGAAAGATCTGCCGGAAGATTTGCCGTGTATGGGACCTGCTGCTCGCTAAATCATACGTAGCGGCCAAGCGTCCTCCCGCTGGTGTGGCGCGGAAGTTTGGAGGGAGGTGCCAGCTCAGGTGCCGTCCTCATCATCTGACGGCGGTTCAAAATTACGAGGTCCGTCCCTAAATAGCCCTTGTGTCGCTTCAAAAACGGGACATTAATCTAACTTAACCTCGATTTTTTTTATAATACAGACTAAATTTTCATATGTCAAATGTAAACTTTAATTCTACTTAATGAAGATTCAATTTCTTTGTAAACTGATAATTGCATATTATTATCTCATTTTAAAGTATATAATTTATACTATCTCCTAAAAGCGTTTCTTTTGTGTGTCCATTTGTATCTTTGATTTAACAGTGAGATATACAATTAACAAATAAATGATATTTTAAAGATTTCTGTTTAATTAATCACAATGGTGGATAAAGTATTTTAGTAGGACTTTTTTGAGTTCTGAATTTACAGTTAATTATTTAAACCCGAAATAAATGTTGGTAGGAAATCATATTTTTATAACTTAACTGGCTGAAATACCTTGCATTGCTCGGGATTGAATTATTTTCATGTCAAATTATTTTAATTTAAAAACTACTTTTGTTTAAAATATTATTGCACACAAAACCATTTTATCGTCTGAAACATTTTTACTTTCTCGTATACAAAGAGAAAGTATTGTAATCGTCAAAAAATTCGAACTCGAGATTTTGATGAATCTCCACGTTTTAGACCCGAGTCCGAAAAACACAATTTTGGAATTGTGTCTGTCTGTGTACACGATAACTCGAAAACTATTAGAGATACAGGGATGAAATTTGGTATGTGATCTTGACACACAATTTGCAGGTTTCTATCAAATTTTGGACAAAATCCGTTTACGGGAAGTCCGTCTGTCTGTCCATGTTCATGTGAACACTATAACTCAAAAACTTGAATAGCTAGATAGATAAAATTTGGTTAAGTTTATTATGATGAATGTAGGTGCGTATAAAATTTTGGGCCAAATCCGTCAAAGGGTTGACTGTCTGTCTGTATAATTGCATTCTTTTGAATGCAATAACTTCTTAACAAAACTACTTAGATAAATGAAATTTTGTATGTGGCCTTCTAACCTAAATTGTAGATTTGTGTCCATTTTTTGTGTCAATCGGTTAAAAACCAGCAGGAGTGTTCTCCCCTAAACTTTCAAGCATAGTTCCCCTCCCCCCGCGAGGATAAAAAAAATTTGAACCTACTGTAACCCAGAATCCAATGACTATCAGAAGGTTTTTCATTGTGGATTATAGTGACTGTAAAATATTTAGTTAAATAATCAAATTCAAAGAAATGCGTACCGATTCCACTCTTGCCGGCTCAAGGACAAAGTGACGTAATTCGCTCCATAGCTTCCGCGTGCACAGATATTGCTTCCAGTTCGCATGCGCGTGGAGATAACGGATTCGTTTTAAAGGTAAAAAAATTGATTATGCAATTTTAAAACCTGTTTTTTAACCGATTGAGATGAAAATTGGGCACAAATCTATAATTAATGTTAGCATCCGTGTTACCAAGTTTTATTTATCTAAGTCAAAGGATTTAGGATATATAATTTTTACAAGTATGCGATTATACAGACCATCAACCCTCCGACGGATATGGTCCAAAATTTGATACGCACCTACATTCATGATGATAAAACTGTACCAAATTTTATCCATGTATTAGCTTTTGAGTTATAGTGTTCGCATGACCGCGGACAGACAGACAGAGTTCCTGTGGACGGATTTTGTCCAAAATTTGATAGAAACCTACAAATTATGCGTAAAGATCACATACCAAATTTCATCCCCGTAGCTCTAATAGTTAATAGTTTTCGAGTTATCGTGTTCACAGACAGACAAAATTCCAAAATTGTGTTTTTCGGACTCGGGGGAAATCTCCGAGTTCGAATTTTTTGACGAGTACAAACTTTCTCTTCGTATACGAGAAAGGAACCAGCGGGAGTGGTCTCCCCTAAACTTTCTCGTATACTTTCTAAGTGGTGATTCGTAGTGGAGATACTTTCTCTTTGTATACTTCGTATACGAGAAAGTAAAACAAAAAAACAAACAAACCTGAATTCAAATATCTGTTGCCACGTTTCAAAAAAATATTACTTTGAAGCAGGCGCGATAAAATAGGCAATGAAATGAATACTAAAGCGAAAATTCTGCTTTGGAATTGAATTCCCAAGAAAACAATTTATACTACCACAACCGTAACAATTGCAAAGGCGCGTGAATAAAATATTTGTTGAAATAATGCGATCGGTTTGATTTACAATAAAAAAATTGTTAACAATTGATGCTTGAAAACATTATTTATTGTTGTAAATAAAATTTACAACAATACCAGATTGCTACCAATACGCATGCGCATGAGAAACGGATTAACAGAAATTGAATATGCAATTTGAACGCCTCTTTTTGACGGATTTGGCCCAAACTTTTATACGGACTTACATTCATAACGATAAAACTGTGTACCAAATTTCATCCATTTAGCTATTCAAGTTTTTGAGTTATAGCGTTCACATGACCGCGGACATACAAATAGACAGACTTCCCGTTGACGGATTTTGTCCAAAATTTGATAGAAACCTACAAAATATGTTCAAAGACCACATACCAAATTTCATCCCCGTAGCTCTAATAGTTTTCGAGTTATCGTGTTCACAGACAGACACACACACATAATTCCAAAATTGTGTTTTTTCGGACCTGTGAGGCTCCAAAACATGAGACCGTCAAAATCTCTCGAGTTCGGAATTTTTACGATTCATACTTTCTCTTTTATCTGCTTCGTATACAAGAAAGTAAAAGGCGTTCAAATTCAATGTGGTTTTCTTACCTACCTGACGGTATGCGAAATTGTCAACTCCGACTATTCTACTACAATATCCTCCTAACCACTTGGCTCTGCCGCTACTAAATTCTGCTCGCTTCATCTTTGATTCTACTTTCTCTTTCGGTGCATTGTACAAAGAAATATTTTCTCTCGAAAAAGAGTTCATATTTTATTGTGGTTAGTTTTTTGTATTTGAGTGTCATTTTTCCGTTATGTGGGATTTTGATTATTTTCATCTTGACAAAACAGAATGTGATTGTTATTAACAAAACTGAGGGTTGTGCCAATTGATTCATGAGTTCTGTTTTTCGATTGCTTTTTTACTCTCGTAGTTCAAGTCATACAAAAGAAATATTGTAATCTCAAAAAACTTCGAACTCGAGATTTTGATGAACTCCACGTTTTAGACCTCCCCTGATTTGAAAAACACAATTTTGGGAAGTAGTGTCTTCTGTGTGTTGTGTCAGAGCGATAACTCACCATAGGATTAATGGGTGATTTGGTATGTGTTCTTATTCAAGCATAATTTGTGGTTCTATCTAATAGTTTGACAAAACTGCCGTCACTTGGAAAGTCCTGTCTGTCTGTCCTAGGCATCTTGTCAGTGAACCGAACTATACCTCCAAAAACTTGAAAGCCAGATGATAAAATTTTTCACTTAGTTTTATCGTCCGTAGTGCAATGATAGGTAGTATCATGGCCAAACGTCAAAGGGTTGATCATCGGTCGTATAACGCATACTTGTTCCAGTTGAAACTAACTCTGCAGCATGCCTACTAGTGCAATGCCTCGCTCCGAAACTTGGCAGTTTGCCAAAAACAAATTCTGGAGTGATTTTGTAAGGAAGCAAACATTTAGGGAGTCTCGCCAGGTCCTGTTGCGCAAAAGAATGAGCAGAGGATTTGAATCTGTTTTGATCCTTCAAACCACGCGTGGTTCCAACTTTGGTTTACTTGCGACGGAAGTTTATTTGACGCCTTTTATTATTCTAGTTTTCTCTACATGTGTTAGGAGTATACGAGAAAGTTTAGGGGATACCACTCCCGCTGGTTTATTTTTTAAGCACTCTTGGCAATGTGCATGAGATTTTCTATTGCAACTTTTTTATCCAACTGCTCGAGACACTTGATGCGTTTCACTGCCTTTAGCTTATTTTTCCTCCACATGTGTTAGGGAGTGAGAAAGTTTAGGGGAGACCACTCCCGCCGGTTTTAATTAAAATGAGAATATCAATTGAACCAAAGGATTCTATAAACGATTAAGTCAAATATACAATTACACTACTTATGAAATAACATAATAACACCAATACAAATATACAAAAATACTCCATCGAATTCCTTCGAAAAATCGTCTGGAACACCTAGAATTTCTTCGTTTGCACTTTTATCTGTGAATAGGCTTGAAGGGTCATTGAAGTGGACAAATCTTATGAAATCTATTTCAATGCAAAAAGTGTAAAGGGGAAAGGGACGATAAGGTCCATTGAAGACAAAATATGCATCGTTCAAAATATACAGGGTGTCTGGGAATTGTTGGACACTTTTCAAAAAAAAAAAAAAAAAAAAAAAAAAAAAATTTTTAAATTACGATTTTTTTAAAAATGAGACCGCATTTTAATATTTTTTTTATTATTATTGCTTTTTAGTTGGGTAACACGCCGTTTCGTTGGTCGTAAATTGTGAAAAATCAAAAATTTGTTCAGATCTGCGAAAATATTAAAACTGGAAGAAAAATAAAAGCATGTATTTGTAGGGAATTTTACACTCTTTAATTTGTTAATTCACATGTAGAGTGAAAACTGAAGACTTTTGGAGATATTCGAGAAAAACTAAAAAAAGAGACCAGACGCTCAACGGCTTCTGCTGAGCGGAGCGGTAGCCATTGTGAATAGAAATCTGCCACCGGTGACTTTTTAT